>JARJEC010108538.1:0-10165 GCA_030264575.1 Tachinus sp. AB-2021
AACAACAACTATGGTATACATAACTAATCACACATTCACTCACACATACATTCTTCTTTCGCTCATACATTAATCCATTTAATGATACACTCAGATTACGTTACAAAATTTTAACAAATATTATTTTAAAAGATTAATAAGCCCGCAGAAAATATCGGGTCGTTTAACAAATTTTTGTTTAACCCTTTGGAGGCTTGTGGTATCAGAAATATAGCACAAAATAAAAAAATCAGTTCAACTAGCCTTGTGGTATATTTTTACACAGCAAACCTTAATCTTAAATGCATTGCTTATAGTTCCATCTATCAATACCTAGTGATATTTTACAATATTTGCTGCAGAGTTCTTAAAAACTAGAACGTGCTTTTCGTATGGAGAATGCGCAGAAAGTTTATGGTTATAATTTTAATTAATCTAACTGTAACAGTGGCATCATACACAGTGGCAGGTAAATCATTATTTATTTCTGTAATTATATACAAACATGTGGTATATTATATTTACCATCAGGTAAATTTGCCTTGCAGATGTAATGCATTATTATTTTACTTGCAGAAAAAATTCTTATTGAACTAAAAAACATACCAAATCAAGAATTTCTTGACTTGATTGACAAAATTCCATCAGGACCTGAATCAGTATGTCGCAGTGGTGAGGATGAGGAATTAATCGATTGCGACAATCGGGATACAATTGATGCCTCTTCGTTGGAAGAAGATGTAAGTAGTGATGATGACATTCCACTTGCTCAGCTTATAAGAAAAAACGAGTTTGTATGGAAAAAAGTAATGCCAACATTTGTCGATATTACATTAGTTATTAGAGATCTTACATGAACACTTATTGGAAAAAGTTATATAGTATTTTTTGATTATTTCTTCGCGTCCTTGCCATTACTTCGTGAACTAAAAAATGATATAATATATGCAGACAGGTACAATTAGGAAAAATAGAAAACGATTATCTAAAGATTTCAACAAGATAAAGAATTAAAACGTCTCGACTTTGATGCTAGATCTACTAATGACTAGTATTTGTAGCCAGTAAATCCCGATACAATTGATGTTGTCAAAAGAAAAACCAAATCTGGCTACAGAAAATATTACTTGCCCGATTGTTATAAAACATTATAATGAAACTATGTGCGCTGTAGATAAAGCAGACATGATAAAGAAGACATACGAAATTAATAGAAAATTCAAGAAATGGTGGCCACAAATATTTTGGCACTTTATAGTTGTGGCAATTATTAATTCTTATATAATTTACCAGCTTACCAAATGTAAATAATATAGACTTGAAGACATTTCGACTACTTGTTGTAACTGGTCTTATAAGTAAGTTGGAATCAAGAACAAAAACATAAAGTTCAAGTGTCATTTGAACAACGCTTGGATCACTCTAAACATATGCCAGAATGTGGTAAACACAAAATTGTTTAAAAAATAAAGTTTCATTTTATATAAAACTTAGTTTAATAAACCAATTACTATTTATTTAATTGAATTTATTAAAATTAATATTTCTTATTGCGGCCCGGTAAGGGTTAAACTTAAAAACTAACCTAATCTAAACTAACTATATGCAATAATATATACAAAACTACAAAATCTAAGTAAACAATACAAAACTTAATACTATTTACAAAAACAATTTGTACAATATATACAAGTTAGCAGGTTAGGTAGTGTGTCGACTTAATCGTTTTGATTGATAGGCAGGCACTGATAGCTGAGTTATGTTTAATTCGGTATGGTCTGTTATGCGACCTGATGCTGGTTGCCCCTCAAGAATAGGGTTATTTTCTAATTTGAATTTATAAAAATTTTGAAAAATTTCAAAGATGTGGTCCGAAATAAGGGGTACCTTTGCCTCTTCGTGCAAATCCCTGATTTTTACATACCTGTCTTTGCAAAGTGTCATTTTTGGCACTTGTTTTGCATTACCTGCAAATTATTCAGGTTCGCTTTACCTACGCAGCAACAGATTGGAGCTGAGTAAGTTAAAGCAGGTCTGATTATTGTTTTATAAAGATGAATTTTGCCAAAAGAACGCTAATTTTATTTATAAATGAATAAATTTGTTTGATGGCCTGATTAGTGTTGTGCTAGATATTGTTGATAATTTAGACGGGAGTCGAGTAAAACTCCCATCGACATAGTATCTTGTTCGAATTTCGTGGGTGCAAAAGTTTTAATATTTGTGAATTTACATGTGAAGGTTATGCGTTCTGATTCTTATGCATTAATTTTGATTTTCCAAAGTTTGAAAAATGTTTGCAGTGCGTTCAGGTTTATTTGATTTTATTTTTGCGCGGCCACTGCTTAAAATAAAATGATACAGTATCGTCTGCATACAACGCAAGACTCGTCTTGTCAAAGACAGGCATGTCGTTTATGTTCGCACTACCAATTGAGCTACGAAGGTATCTCAATTGGCGTCTTTTTATATTCAACAAACACGTCAAAATCAATTTTTAAAATATCCATTAAATGTTATGCTTACACATATACAGTTGTGTGTATGTCTAGTCTATTTCAACATTTATTTCAAAATAGAGTAATGGTGTAGTAATTATTTAATAATTATAATATTCTAATTAACATTTTTGTAAGTAAAAAAATATAAGAAAAAAAAACAGACACGTTATCAAAATGTTGAAAAATTTCAAGTGAGTAATATTGCAAACCGTTGTGAAAATTACCAGTGAATGCTTGAAGATCGAAAATTTTTATTTTTAATAAAAATGTATCTTTTTAAAATATAGTACGTTAAATGTAAATTAAACATTTCTTTAAAAAGTTATGAAAATACATATGAACTGATATTTGTTTGAAACGCTACAATAAGCAACATAAGAAAAAGTCAATTGATTTACTATTATGAGACATGATAAAATTATTTATTGCAGAGACTATACATACAAAAGCAAAAAAATGTGTCCATCTTGATGCAATATCCTCAATTCCGAAAAATATCCAACTAAACTAAATTTGAAATCCCATGCCATGCATGCCTCTCCAGTATTCTATTTACAAGCAATGACAACTTTAAAACCGCTCACTTAAAACCCTATGTTTTTTTTTCAATTCTGATTTTTATGCAAATTGCCATTGGTTATATTTTTTAGATTCTTTAATATCATTCTAATAATGTCATTAAGTGTACACAACAGATAAACTGAGTTAGTATTGATAAACATGAAATTATTATTGACAACATATATAAACATAATAATATTTTAATAATATGTACTAATTATATAAATAATATTTTTCATAACATATTTAATTATTACATTTGAGTTGAAAGAGATAATACTTACAAAGTATGCAATTTCGTTATTATTTAATAATTCTCGTAGAATTAATTAAACAACTTACAATTTAATTATTAAAATAAATATATTTTATCCAAATTTTATGTAAAATCCTTATGTTGTCGGCTACTTCAGATGATAAAAAGGATAAATGTAGATGATTTATTAAACAAAAACAGCTTTCACAATGATCTCAGAATCATATACATCTGTCAAATCACTGTGAAAACCAGTTTTGTCTGCGATGACGTTGAGATGACTTGGAGAATTCTATAGACCTGGGTATCCTCTTCACAGATAAATTGACCACTGCAGTCAACACTAGACTCACTCGTTGCACATTCTTCACTAATTATTTATCCTCCGTTTGCGTACCAATGACGCATACATATTTCCAATAAGTGTGACTGCAAACGCATGAAAAATCATGCAAATAAAATTTATCAGTACAAAACAACATCAAACCGAATTCCAGGCAAAACCTGACTAATACACTATTTATCAGTTATGAGACATAGCAAGAAAAATTCAACTACCAATATGAATGGATGAAATATAATGAATGAGAATTTTATCAGCATTCAAAGGTTGCCTTGGACCAATGAAGTCATCGCGCTATTTCTGATCTTTAAATTTTAAACAAAAATAATATCAATGTTATTACATTGATACGATACATTTAACATCAATACGAGTTTGATCTTATTAATTATGTACATCCCTGATGCACACACAAACCATTAATAAATATTTACAATTTCTTAACATTTTTGTAAGTTCCAGGTAATTTATTACAAATATGCAAGCGTAATGAATCGGCATTCAAACCTTTTGTGTATCAGGAAGTGGGTTGGTCGACGTAGTTACTAACAGGATATTGCTGAAAAAGAATTATTAATTAATAAAATTGTAAAAATAATTTTCATCGGGCAATTGTGCAATTAATATTCTTTAAAAATTTGGGAATATTGAAAAGTTTAAATAAATTTAATTGCTTCATTAAATATTTGGTATTTAGTTTACAAAATGTAAATATTTGCTTAATACATTGTATGAAGATCGTAAAAATGACGTATGAACCAGAACAATAAGCATGACTATAAACAAAAACTATTTATTTTGCATACATTGGCTGCAAGAATTTAATATAAATTTTTTCATATAATTGCTAATAAAAAGTATTCATTTGGTAATAAATGTGATTATAAAATAATTCTTATTAATAATAATTATAATAATAATGGCGATATGATGTGATAATTCTGCAATGATCGTCATTCCGACTGATGCTGCCACCTACCACATTTCAATGTACTTACTTCAGAGGAGATTTAAACCGTAAAGCTGTTTCTCAAATCGGCATCAATTAATCCATTACGCTATAGATGGCGCAAGCTACATTCTTCCGGATACAGAAACTCCTCAACTTTACTTTCCCAGCGGGCAATATCCAATATCCATTCACTACCTGCAATTGAATATTTAAGAATAAATCTAAAGCGTACTTTCTGGAAATAGAAAAATAATGTAATTTTACAATTCAGTATAATTTTATGCATTATAATATGAGATAAAAGAAAAAGTATGTCTCACCAATTTATTTCCTTAAATTATTTTTACACTATTATTATGGTTTGATTGCTGATTGCAAAGTAATAAAATTTCAGTAATTGTTTCAAATATTTATATGTAAATCTGAATAAATTAACGTCAATGGAAAAACTACGAGGAAAACCCATTTTAAAAGTCATTGTTAAAATATGTCTTTATAAAATGATAATGTATTATGCACATACATTCATAAAGATAACGGTTCTGAACAAAATACCTGGAAATAGTTTTACAGGTAATTTTTATGGTTCACATAGAATGCCCCGATTTTCGTGGTAATGCTTCTAAAAATAACTCTTAAAAGAACATAGGATATCTATTAAATTAATTAAAGCTATTTATATTTGGTCGAGTAATTAGAGAATGGGAGTCGTGTGTAACTAACAAAGAGCGAGATATTCGTGAGAAAGTTCGTATACGTTCATAGGAATGTAAACAAGTAATGCATTTTCTGCCGGTCTTGACCTTCCTTCCAACAGGCAGTGACGTAAAACGTGCATTTAATGCAGTTCCCTGAATTATGCTATTTATGGAAAACATCATGACAAAACAATTTTTTTTATTTTACCTGCGATTAGGTATATTTTATGTCCGATGATTTTTTTATTACATAATATTGTATTATCTAACTGGGTTACACCGTGTTCTTTTTATCACGTATGGAATTTTAAATACCTTTACGCAACCACTTACTCAACAGATAGGCAAATTAAATACAATAATAAAATGCGTAATATTACACGATTCTCTAAGTGCTAATCCTCACTTGTTTTTATCAAATATTTATCTGTTACATTCCTCACTAATCCTGGAAAAATGCGAGTATTCAGCATACAAATGCAATTACATTGGTTGTATGTATGGCAACAAAACATACAATGGTGAAGATGCTATACTATATAAGACAGAACTCGTTTGCTTGGGTATAGATAAAAGTAACAAGAATCCAAAGAATGCAGTACATAACTTCAACACAAATATTTATCTTTAAACTATAATCAAATACATCAACTTTACGAAACAGGAAATTGTTTATAGAAATTCCACTTGATGGACCACGTGTCAAGTTTATAAATAAATGCCGCGAGAATGCGACATGATTTTAATATTTTCTAATGCAATTTTGCACGTATATCTGGAATTCATTTAATTATGACATTTACGATTAACATTTTCATATTTCATTTATTCGTTTTCAAAGAGGATTTAAACGTAAAATGTCATTAAAATAATGAATAATGTACATAGTTATTTATGTGCATTTTAGTAAGCAAATTATATTTCACACACTAAAAGTAATGAGGACATTCCTCATTATACGTTTATTTCTTGTTGGAATATTTAACATCAAAATTATAATACTGGATTGTGCAAAATTAAATTAGCAAAAAAAAAATGTTTCGTGAAAAAAATTTATCATATTTAGGAAATCAAATAATCATTTCAATATTAGAAATAAGATAAGTTTAGTAAATTTATTCCTTGTAATTTCGTTTCATTTTATTTTCGATTAATTTGATTATTTTTTTGTTTGTTATTTTTTTGTTTGATTTTTTATTTACTTTTTTTCGGTTATTTTAGGTTCATTCGTTTTATTTTGTGTTCGATTCTTTTTGATAATACTTTATGTCAGTTTATTTTCTATATTCGTCGTTTGTTTTTCAACAAATTAATTTAATTTATGTTTATTAACTGTTTTCTTGCGTTTATTTAAAATCTATTATAAGTTAATTTAGTACATATTTTGATTATTTCTTAATTATTTTTTCTTCGTTCTTTGTTTATTTTACAGTATGTAAAACGTATTTGTTGTTTTCTTAATTGATTTTTTCGTATATTTCAGATTTATTTTTTCTTTATTTTATTTTATTAAATTTTTTATTGTTTATTTTCTATTATTTATCCTTCATTTAATTTTCTCGGCAATATTTTAGAAACACTGGATCAGAGTAAAACTGTATTAATAATTAATTTTTGAAAAATATAACTAAATTTAAATAAGTCGCACTTTTTAGAAATTTTTTACATTTTAAACATTTTTTAAATTTTCTTAATAAAAATATATCTTCAATTATTGCGTTTTTATTCTAAAAGTAAAGAAAAAATGAATATATAATAAATAATCAAAATAGTAACAAAAAACTGCCTAAGTGCCTCAGTGGTTAGTGTGTTAACTGGGGTTTCGGTTTCATTTCCCGGGCAGTCCTTATTGGAGGGTCGACTTTTTCAGGTTAAGAAAAGTGGGATTGAGCACACCTTCTTTAGGATAAGAAGAAAAACAGTAGGTCTCGTATACTGTCGGAAAAACTCAATAGTTCAGGTAGGAATTCCTGAATTATCGGCAAAATTTAGATTAGTCGAGAGATAACAGAAATAGGCCGACGTTAAATAAATAAAAAAATTGTTAAATTAGATAAAGTAGATATTAATAGGAAACCAATAAATAAGAAAAAAATATGAATTCAAAGGAAGTATAAAGAAAATAAATAAAAGGTAATCGTAATCAAAATATACATAAAAAACTGAATTGATTGTAATCTGAAATAGATGAAAAACAATAAAAAAAGCAACAAATAAATAGGTTTACCGACAATTAAGGGAAGATTAAAGAAATAAGAAACAAAAAAATATATTCTTATTATCTGATGTGATGTCGACTCAAAGCCAATATTAAGTATTAACCATTCCATATTTTTATTTATGAATACTAAATAAATTAAAATAACAAAATTAAAAACACCAAAATATTATAATTAATAATAAAACAAATAGTTTTGCATAAAGTAATATTGTGCAAGTATTTTCTGCACATGATAAAGATAATCTTTACAATGTTGCCTGTTGGTAGCTACAGGTTCTTTAGAAAAATATTTATGTGCTTCTTTCAAATCTTTATTGCTAAAGATAACAAACATGTTATATATTACAGGTGTTTCTTGTTCATACATAATTTTATTATTTCAAAAATATGCATGTGTATTAAAGTTATACAGCAAGCAACTGAATAAAGAGAGAACAAATATCAAAGAAATGATGTTAATAATAATAATATTTATTTCTTTGTAGATTGATCACATATATTTTATATGATACGAAAGTCGATGCAGTCGACGTATTATATCATGCTCAAAACATTATAAATATGCAAAAATTAACCACTTTTGCAAATCAACAAACGAGTGACATGCTTCTCACGACCATTACAATAACTAATAATTTTACCATTGCATAAAAGTCTATTTGTGCTTTAATGAACGGTGATTATTAAATAAAAACTTATATTTCCCATCAGGTTTGGAATTCACTTAAAATGTAGGTGTTAATAAGGATTCGTTTGGTGATTTGGTTCTCTTTTTCGTTGCAATGACATTATTAACTTATTATAGAATTATACGAAATTGGACGTTAAAAAAGGAGTTTATTATTTCTATTATTTTAAGTATTTCCGGTCTGGAAATAACAGACGTTTGATCTAGAATTAGAAACATCTACCTTATGCTTTAAAGTAATTGAAATCATTTGAGTTATGTATTTATTTAATGCTGTTAATGGATTTATCTTTAATATTATAGTAGATAATTTGCTGTTACTTAGATATTATTTTCTCAGAAGTAATAGTAACTTAATGTACACAATATTAATGACTCAAGGAAGTTCTTAGAAGCATTTACATTCTATTCTATTTTGAAGATAAAAGAAAGTTTTCTTTGCAAAATAATAACAATTATTACTTTATGGCTTGAGATTGAAGTACGTAATTTGTATATTAATACTCAGTATTTAAGCGAATGTGCTTATAAATATTAACCTTAGAAGATTTGTAATATTACATTTAACTTTATTTAGTGGAATTCAGTTACTTTCATTTTGAAAATAATAAAAATTTGGGGATTTTTAATTTTGTATTATTTTCAGAATGAAATTTTATATTACATATGTAATTAAATTTTCTGTCTGATAAATTAAATTTAAAAAAACTCTAGAAAATGTTTATTCATTTTTTTTGTGCATATTAAACAAATATGAATTTAACAATGCAGTTAAATTTATGTGATCACAGAGTAGTTTGGCAAAAACAAGTTTGATTCAGATCAATTTTTAAAAATTTTAAGTAAATTGAAATATAATGGTACTTTAGTGGACAAAGTAACAAAATAACGGAACTACAATAAAAGTTAAAAACTACAAGTAAATCATTTTAAAATTGAAGAGATAGGCAAAAAATTAAAGCCTCAATTGAAAATTATGATGCTTATTTCTCTCCATATTAGGTATCATTGAATCAAATTGAGCCCTGTGAGTTGGTTTATCAATTAATACTAACAATTTACTTAAATAGTTCGATCTAATGTACAATGTCTTGTTCGAACTATAAATATAATTTCGAACAAATTGCTGCATAAACATAATATTTCGCATATAGAGCTCCCTCCCCCTTTCCTTAATACATATCTCTGTGACTACTTGAAAGACAAAATTATTTCAATGCAAATATACTATACACAATTTTCAGACTTTTCTTGTGCTAACAATGTAAAACATAGTTTAGAAAGAGTCAAATCTAAAGTTTTATAATTATAAGTTTTGAAATAATCAATTGGCTGTAAGCAAAACAGCAATTGCTTCCAGATGCCTAAAACAAAATAAGAATATACAAACAAATTGTAAGAGAAAATAGCAAAAACAAGTAAAACAGAAACTCAAAACTAATCAGATGAGAACGCTGCAAGCAATAACCGCCTTAACATTATATCATAGACTGACAACTTACCAATCATAAATAAATGCAACGTAGAAAATATTGCTACATTATTCAAAAACTTGGAGAAAAAGTCGTTCAGTCCATCCTGTGTATCTGTTCGATAGGATGGATTAAACCCGTCTAACAAGAATATCAATTGATTGAAAATCTTAAAGACGAATATGGTTAGGACAAACACCAAAATGTGAAAAAACCCTCAAACTGAGCCATTACTTAAGAAAAACAAGCAGTAGCTTACTAACAAAATAAGAACTGTTATATTGCTATTACGATAGAAATAGTCTACAAAGAATATAAGTCAAACTATTAAGTTCGATTAATTTATTTAGTAAATGAAACATTATTTTAAAACTTAAAAAATTCCGTTGTTATCTAGATATATATTTATTTTATTTTTATAATTTACTTATAAACCAAAACAAATTTATCTGTTATAAATTGTATTCTTATTGTTTTATTTTTTTCTGTAAAAA
>JARJEC010108557.1:0-15551 GCA_030264575.1 Tachinus sp. AB-2021
TATAGAAAATGTTATATAAATAATAATAATTTTTAAGGTACCGCCAAGACAGTTTATTTGGAATTTCGAATTTGGAAACAAGGTCGTGTAAATTATGACATTCTCCATGAAAAGTTATGTGCTGCGACGAGCCACGCAACGTGGGATATAATAACAGAATATTACTTCCTAAAACCCGGTTTATGTACTGATATAATCGTCACTGACAAGCGTTTATTAAAAGAAACGGCTAAAAACGAATCTCAATCTAACGAAGTGCATGTGAATATTTCCGTCGACACACAATTAGAAGGAGTAGATGTGGACACAAAGAAAGTCGAATTTAAATTCGAAGGCCGCAAAAGAATGAAGAGAACCATCCCAACTAATTCAACTGTACAACGAGCAATTTTGTTTGACGAAGTTGAAATGAATCGTCACAAACTGAATAGACGCATCATCGTATCACCGATGGAAAATGGAGAGAACGGAAAATTAATTGATATTTTTGAAACGACTTTGCATTACTGGTTTCAATTTGCAATGCAAATGAAAGTGCCGGCTGTCAGAAACATTACCATTTCATTAACGCATCCTCATCCTGTATACAGTGCCATTCGTGAATTGCAATCGATTATTGCAAACATTTCCAAAGACGCCGTCAAATTTTTTGATGTCGAAGATAAAACTGGACATTGCGTTCCGTATATTCCGTCGCATTCGGCTCATCGAGTTATTGTAATTTCACGTAATTTCGAACAATGGAAAGCGTGCACTGGTTTTAATGGATCTTTTGATTTTCCCGATTTGATTGCACCGCATACTTTGAAGCATGTTCAAAAGTTTTTACATTATGAAATTAATAACAAGTTTATACCAAGGCAGAAATTGCTGTGGGGGTTGATTACTTATGACAAGGTGGGTTTCCTGTATTTTATTTCAAAAAATATTAATTTATTTTTTAATTAGATAAACCTTTACGTTTACAATTGGTCTAAAGACAATGTGATTAAGTTGCGGCATCATTGCGCAAATATTGGACAATGGTTGGATGTCAGAGCTAGCGTTTTAAATTCTTGCAGTGCTCAAAAGATGGGCCTTTTCCACAACCAAGCTATTGAAAGGAAGAATATGGTGAGTTACATTTTCATACTTCATTTTATTTGGTTTGTTTTTAATAAATTTCCGTCATTATAAACATTTTGAGATGTTGAAAAAATAATGACATTATTCTTTTTATTTTGACAAAATTATTGTTACTTTGAAACTAAACGAGTTTGCTTTAATTAATTAAGCTTTAATTTGCACGTTGTGGCTTATTTTTGTTAAATATGTTTATAATAATTAATCAATTTATTAGTTAAACTTAATTTCTATATTAATATTGATGTAATTCATTCAATCGTTACTCGAAAATTGATCCAGCATCGTTGCCTAATTACGTCAACGAACTCGCGTTACGTCTGCCACCCGCGGTAGTCACTTGCATCCCTCTCATTCCTTGAAAGTGATCGCCGGGCTTCTGCAATCGCTGCCTCCTTGACATTTTAAGTTTTTATAATTTTAAAAAATCAAATTACTTATCATAATTATTTAATCCGACTCTAGCTACCTATTAATTAATTAAGAATGCAAAAAATATTGAAGCATTAATTTACTTTTCAAAACTTTTGTGTTTGGTAAAAATATCGATGGTTTTAAGTTTTCTACGATGCAAGGCTGTTTTTTGGTTATTCGTTTGTTATTTGTCTTTTTTAATAGGTAACTTTATTTTGCCGATTATATTATTGACTGTTAATCTTTATTTAAAAATTTCGTCCTTAAATTTAGTTCATCATAGCCATTTAATTCTATTATAAATTTTTACAGTTTCCGTCTAACCCATATGTATCTTGCATCGGTGATGTTGAATCAATGATAAAGTTTCCTAAAGATAAATCAAAGCGTCCAAATGTAACCGATAGCGTTACTTTGGAATTATTCCATGATAATTATAAATTTATAAAAATTGATAATGTCGATCCAGTTGTTGCTTTTTCTGTAGAAATGTATGAAATTAAAAAAACTGAAAAGAAACAGAGAGGTAATTAAGGTAATATTACGTAATTAGTAAATATCACTTTATTTGTTTCAGATGATATGAAGAAGTTGTATTCGATGTATCAATCGCGCACTAATACCAGTACACAATCACAAATTCAAATTTTATTACAAAATTCCCGTATTATTCATTATTGTCATACACCGTTATTGTTTTTATCTAAGTGGCGATTGCAATCGGCCGCTACTAGAGATCATTCGATAATGAATCCGTTGAATTATACCTCTTTAACGGATATGGAGCATAAATCCGAGTATTGGCATAAAGAATTGTTTAATGCTTTCGTTACTGAATATAAACGTTACTTGCAAACATTGGGTTTTATGTCCATTGATGTTGAATCGGGTTATAAAAAACATTTAAATAGCAAAAAGGATTTTTATCAAGCGCCTCTTTATATGCAGAAGGCTATTCTCGGAGGTATATTATTATTTACTATTCAGCTTACCGAACCATTTTTTATAACAAAATTACACGCGATTGAATGCAACAGAATACAATCTTCCAATTCCAGAGCTTCCATTAATCAAGTAAGTAGCTTTTAAAAAACATTTTTCAAGATCAGCATTTTATATATTGTATGGTATTATGTATTGATTTATATATTAAATATATATCCTTGCTCAGTTTCTATCATTTTTTAGTTCTTACTTATGCTGATTTATTATGATATTATGATTAATTAAAACAAATTTTAATTGAATTGTTGTTTCAGTTTACGCAGACCTTTTTAGATGAATGCGATAGAATAAAAGTATTCATGCATTTACATTCGTTTACTTACGACTTTCATTTACGATCAATTTACAATTATATTTCAAATACTACCGGCCATAAAGTTTGCGATGGTTATCATTTGATACATTTCCTTGACGATTTTATGAAGTATTATAATAAGGCTCCCAACTATGCAAGGAATTTGGTTCATGCAGATTCCATAATAATAAGAAACTTGTTAACTGAAGGAAAACAGCTTTATACATATTTGTTGAGCAATGTCAAACAATATAATTTAAATGTCGTTAGCATGCAAGAAGACGTCGGACAGAGTACTGAATATGTTTTGGTGCAAGTTTCCAATATATCTGGTGTATCATACAAAGATTCACAAGATAGACAACATACAGATGATTTTGATATTACTTTAATAATATCGAATATATGCCCTCCTTATGAATGTGAAGAAAATGTATTACATTTAAAATATTACTTAATATTAACATCAAGAAGGTAATAATATTAATCGGACCAATATAAATAAATAATATAATAACCTATAATTTTTAGAGAAATATATCCAAAATCGGAAGTGGAAAGGAAGTTAGGTAAATTTCGTACGGTTTCATCAACTACTAAACATATAAGTACTGAATATGAGCGGCATAAGGAATTAAAAGATATTGAGCTATCTTTAAGTGAAAAATCGATTGATAAAAAATCGGATTCTACCAGATCTTTGATTTTACCAACCTACCAATCGACAACCGATGAAGAGTCAGTCGAAGAGAAGAAACACAGTCGACCGAAACATCAGCATATTCAAATCAAACAAGAATCCGTTAATTATTTGGGTTATTATTCTTCTCACGAACAACTAATGCAACAACTGATATTGAATTGTGCTGATAACACACAGAAAACTATTCGTGATATGGTTACACAAGGTACGTTTTAGTAATTAAGTTTGTAATAAAGTTTGCTTTACAAGTTTCACTTCAATCTTTGTGAATTTTATAAACAAATTTTATTATTGTAGGTATGGTACACTGTCGAACACATTTGTTGTGGAACAAATTGCTCTTGCAACAAGAAACAAGCCAATTGACATATGCAGAGTTCGTGGAATTAAAAAGTTTAGCAAAATTAGAAAACCTGTGCGATGTGCATCCAAATTTAGGATCACTGATTGACCAACCTTTCACATGGTATCAGGGCTTAGCAAAATTATTGTTAAACAAATACTACGACCAACATCGAACCTATACTTCTGAAGATGGAAATATTCAATATTACGTAATTTTGCATCCCCGTTACGTTGGAGCATTTATGATGCTTTCAATAGACTCCCACATTTCTCGAGGGGTAATTATTAATTTATTTATTAGGCTTTTTTAACCTGCATACATTTAGGTTATGTTGGTTGTAAAAATATACTTTTGTAATGCTATTTCTTTTTTAATTTTTATTTATATTTTTTGCCAGACCGGTTTCGCCATTCCTGGCATCGTCCTTCTTTATTAGATGTTAGGTGTCAATACAATTGCAATTCTTTTGACACCTAACATCTAATGAAGGCCACTGACTGGCAAAACCGGGCTATAAAATTTTATCAATTTTTTTTACACTTTATTAATATTCTCCTTTCAGGATCTATATGCTGTCTATAGAGCATCTCATAAATATCAAGATTCTGATGTATGCGTTTCAGACCGTAAGACATTGATCGATGGATTTATTAACTGTATTTGTTTTTATTTATGGAGTGGGATGATCTAATTGTTGCCTTTATATTTCTTAAAAAACCCAATCTTTTTATTTTAATTGTTCTTTTTTCTTTGAATTTTATTTGTTGTTAATGTTGTATGGATTTTAATTACGAGGGACCGAATATGTGCCTTTTACTAAATAATATAGAAAAATGTTTATAATATTTATACAAACAAATAAAAACTATAAAACTACTTTTATCGAGTATAAGTCTGATAACAAGTTTAGCACCAATGAAAATAATTCCAAATAAATAAAATATATTTAAAAAATCGAAACAATTTAAGAAAAAATGAATTTTAAAATATAATACAAAACAAGTATTAAAAAATAAAATGTACGATCTAAAAAAGTTATTTAAACAAATAAAAATTAAGAATAATATATACAAAATAAAAAATTTTCATTTTTCAAAAAATCGATTTGGATTCCAGGATAAACTAATTAGAGATCGCTGATTACGAATCCGTTGGAAATTTTTAATTAGACATCTAATACCAAAGTAATTAATGTTTTTAAATTTGTTAAAATATCTATGACAAAAGTTTATCTCTCTTAGAAAGAAACCGATGTGATTTCTGAATTCGCAATCTCAAAATCTATCGGTATAGGTTTCAGCTCGAAAGGAGATGGTCGACCTCGATGTAAAAAAAAAAGTAAGATCAACCCTTTTAAATTAAAAAATAAATCATTTTGGCTGAAAATTTCAGAATAGACCAATTTGAGGCTGATTACTAATGCTATATATTACTTTTCATTGCGTTTCAGAACATTTTAACGATTTTCCGCCTTTTACTGTGTAATGAAATCGCCCTTATAGTTTACACAACTTGAGATCGAGTAAGCATTCCTGAAAGTATCACAACATACCATATATTAATTAAAATAAAACAAAAATCAATTTTACTTACCTTAATGAAATGACCATAAATTAATAATAAATCGGGAAATACATTAAAAATTATATCTTTGTACATTTTATTTGGAATAGGGCATCTATATATGGACAAGATTTATGGTAAATGATTTTCATATTTGCCATTTTGGTTCAATTCCTTGTAAGACAGTTATACAATTTTTACATAATATCAAATGTAACCGTTACATATTGTATTAATTATTATTTAATGATTCATATTTATCACTAGAACTATCTAATTATAACAAAACATAGCAATGTAACTAATAATACTAAAATATAAAACAAATAGCAGCAACTAACTGCAAAGCTGACTAAATTTTGCAGCGAATAAATTAACAATTTTTTTAAATAACTTAAATTTTAACATAATCAATATCAGAGCGTATATCTTTCATTTATTGTAGCACAAAAAACATGTTACGCGAACCCTATACATTTAATTTATTTTTCAAAACGTATTTTGCTGAATAAATTAAATTTATCGATAGATTCATATATTTTATAGAAATTCAATTTTAAATGCACATTCCTAATATGTTTCCATATTAAACAAAAATATATTTTCATGTATGATCATATTTTACAAGGTCATCAAATCTCGCACCGTTAATACAGATGAACTTATATTCGGCCGAGTGATGAATAAAAATATAAGCTGAAGAGGGTGAAGCTTTCCAGCACCAAGGCGAAACTACAGTCGATAATGGTATCATGAAAGTAGACTTAAATAAATCGATTTTATTTTATAAGAAATAAAGTGATTACTGTATATTATACGTGTATCTAATCATTTGAAAGAATCTACTGATGGCTAAAACTAAAACTATTTCAAGGTTGCATTTTAGTAAAACTAAATCTACCCTTTAGTAGTTTATTTTAGATGTAGCGATGTGCAAAAGTGAGTGTTACTTCTTATTAATTTACAAACAAGGAATTTGATTGAGATGTTGTTTTTATAAAAATACCGATAATTTAACTTTAGCACCTTCGCTTTTTAAATGGTTCTTTCTGGAACAAAAGCTTTTTTAATCGAAACCGAATAAAATTACTGAATACGGCACATTCTTCTCGAACGGACAGTCAAACAAGATCGACAGAGCAATCGGGGCAGGCAGTTTTACGACAGTCCGCTTTGTAAGTTTGTTATTGCCAACAAGCATGTTGACGTTTAACCAACCAGTTTGAAAACAATCAAATCGGTCCTTGCTTATAAGCAAGTACAAAAGTTCGTAACTTACACGGTCAACATTAAAGTTGTTTTCAAAAAAGGGTTTTAATATTCATCTGAACTAGTTACAAATTGATTCGATTTCTGCGGACACAAACTAAATAAATCAGTAGTTGGAATAAACCTATCGTCACTTAATACAACCAGCATAAATTAAGGTACAAACCTATTATGGAATATTCTATAAGTTCAGATTGTGACAGTTCTGCTATTAAAAATTAACTAAGAATGTTGATACACTAAAGTAGTTATAAAAAACATGTTTTGAGCATTTTGTGGTGGAACAATCAAAAATCATGAAGCCTGACTTACTTGATTGTTCGAGGTGCAAGTATTGAAGAGTGTGAGGGAATGATCATAGAAAGGAACAAAAACAGGATACAATGTTTAATATTACAACTGCAATGCTGGTAGTGTGCAATAAGATGTTATATGCGTAACAGAAACTACGTTTTATAAATAACTTACTTGTGAATCGCATATTGAGCTAATATATAATGCTATAAGCCGATAGATTGCATGAATAATCTTCAGTGAACATTTTTGAAGATCATAACCTCAAAAGGATATCCTTATATTTATTTGTTAGATAACTTTAATATACCATCAAAGTAGGTGTAAGTCCTATTGATAATCGTTCACAGAACTACACATATAATCTATAATATGGAGTTTTAACGAAAATATACTTTCATCAATGTAACCAAGCATAATTCCCATAAAAATCACCACTTTTAAAAATGTTCACATTTTATCACAGTGTCCAATACTCGGTTCATATATTCACGTCATTAAATAAAGTTAAAACAATATCACTATTATGTCTCAACAGCTTATATTATACTATCAATGTTTTAACCAAATCATTTTGTTATTTATTAGTTATTATTTTTTGCTAATGAATTACTATATTATTGTTTAACAGGTTCCATGCCTGCAGACGTTCGAGTATAGGTGGAAATCACGCAGGCAGTGAACATGTTTGTCCTACTAGAATAGCATATTCAAACACTAGTTACAAATTCTGTAACAAGTTTGGAACACAGCATATTCTCGAATAAAAAAATTACTACATAAATGTGTTGCAGACTAAACTTTTTCTAGTGCGAAAACTTAATTAAAATAATGAACGAACGTAAAACGTCACAAAAAATTAAATTAGTGATATAACGCATGGTGGTCAATTTAATAAAGTACAGTAGAACAGGTATCAAATCACACGAGTTTGCTACATTGCTAAAAATAAAGTAGACATTGAAACTGAAAGATCGGACGTTTCTTTGAAAATTGTATGCAGATATTTTATATACAGTGCTTTTTTTTTTTAAATATGGAGTGGATCTTGGAAAATCAAAACAAAGTAATCTAAAATATATTATTTTAAATTTTAAGAGAAAAAAAATTCATTCCATTAAGTATGTATTACCCGTTACTTAATCGGAGATTTTAGATCTTTTTGTATCGTTTATTTCTAGAGCGAGAAATGAAAAATACCAATAAAATATTTTAAAGCTACCACTGTTATAATATATTTGACACTTTTTTATCATTATATGTTAGTGTAAAAATGCCTGCATACAATTTGATGCCTACTTTATGGTAAAATTTTGTACTCTACTACACTTCATTTGCTCCATTGTTACATTAGTGATGCCAACACAATAAAAAATATAACAAAACGTGAAGCAGTAAGTGAAACAAAAACAGTACAAAATAAAAGGTGGCATCCCTGATTAAAAATTGCCATAGACAGTGACACTAAAAATAGACATCTGTAACGAGTTTTTGAAACTATTTTCTATTTCAATTGCTTGTTCTTATGAAAATTATGATAATAATATGTTTAGACATTACTTACAGTTTAAGCTGAAATGTGATCCTCAAAATACTTTTCTGATAAAAATAATAAAGTAAGCAAGTTTGCTCAAACAATTATAATGACGGAGTTATAGCTTTTAAAACCCTGTATATTTCTATGATCAAATGAAGTGTTGCTTGTAATTATAAATTCTCTCTACTTATTTCTTATTTATTTTATAACAACCAGATTATTACCATCTATAATCTATTCTAAATGATTAGCTTATAAGAATAATGTACCTGACTATTTGAAAATACAACTGTGGCTCATTTCAGTCATAATAATAATAATAATAAATAATATCTCAATCATGATAAAAGAATAATATCATAAAGGTTGTGCCATCTAACATAGAAATGCAAGTTAAAATACCCGCTTTGAAGCATTGTGCTCGATTGATCATTACCTAAGTAGTTTGGAGAAAAAATAGCACGGTTTCTAGATTCAGTGATAAAGTACGCAATTCATTGGCAGTGTTAGTTATGCGACTGAAAAATTGCGCTTGAAACTGAAATCGATTGATTTGATTCATGCTTCATTTAAACGATAGGAAATAATTTCAGTTTCAATGCAACGTTTTGAAAATAAATAAAATTTTAAGTATTTTGTTATGTTAATTTATATAATTGCTTTAGCTCACAGTAAAGTAATTTTTATATATCTTAAAATATTATCACACATTCATAATATACTAATACATTTTATACAGATTTTGGTTGATTTCATTTCATTTCATTTCAATATTGGAAAATTAAAATTAAAAACATTTATATTAACAGCACATCTTAATATTTAATCAGGTTCGAATCTAACGATTATTGTTTCTCTTTACATTTCCAATACTGAACTATATTTACACGAATCTTTCACAACCGGTAAAAGAGCTAATTCATTTCGAAAATTAAAAACAAAATACTTTACAAAGCGTTCTTTTTATTATCCTAATGCACTAAGTATGGGATTTGTTTGATCTTTTTTACTATTTTTGTGAAATTATTCCCTTTTTTCTCAACTAATATGGCACATAAACAATATTCAAGCAAAACCTTGTAAAAACTAATTATATTGTCCTGAAGTGAAGGAATCTTACTAAATTACTTGATTAGGTGATAGTTTCTTTTCTGCCCGAAAAGGAGACTATTGAACGAATTCCCTTTACAGAAGTCTAAAAACAATCACACACAAAAATATTAACGATTCATTTATATTAAACAATGCGTAAACCATAGAAAGCTCAGCAAAAAACATTTAACTAGTAAAATATAATGATATGTGAAATGTGCCAGTTTGTTTCATTTATAAAAAATAGACAGATCGGTTATTACATTCAAAACAATTTAATAACCAAGCTAAACCTTTTTTTTTTTGAGAAAAAAAAAACAAAAATGGTTTGAAGATTATTATTGGTCAAAGACTTTCGTTTTCTTTTGTCATCATCCATAAAATTAATATAATTAAATAATATACATACAGGGTGTTTTGTACCACACTGGATATCTCCCAAAACACGTCAATTTTTATTTTGAGGGAGACCACTTTTGGCATATTTTTTGGGAGATGCCAGTTTCAAATCATCTTTATGCAGATTACTAGCCACATTAACTGCTTTGAAAGCAAAAATGTTGGGCTTAATGATTTTAAATTGCATTTTATTTAGAGCTTCAAAACTGCTACAATTGGCCACCAATCATAAAACATTTTAAGACTTTGTGCAGACTACTGCCTACAAATTATTTTTTGGTTTGGTAAACAATCCTGTTTTTAAATTGCTTGTTAAGTTACAAAACTGGCATTTTTTATCACCAACTACAAAAAAATGCAGTATTTGTAAAGACTGATACCTAAAAAATATTTTTACATGTTTTGCTAACTACTCTGGTCTTTGGAATTGCCTTTTTGCCTTTGAGTTGTATTTTGAGCTTCAAAGCTATTTTAGGTACCACATACAAAAGAGTTGCAGCCCAAAATAGTTTATAGATATTTTGAAGGAATTGAAAAGCTTAAAACTAATTCTTCTTGCTTAGATTGTCTTCGAAGCGTCAATACAGGACAAAATTGGAATTTTAGACACTAACTAAACAGGAGTTAAATTTTTCCCACTTATCAAGACACTATTTTTTAAATAACGCCTTTGTTGAAACTTTAAAATTGCTCTTTCTGTGCAACTATTAGATAATCTTTGATAATTTAATTGTTTCAAATCTAGTTTTATATGTTTACCAAGTACAGAACAGTTAAAATCTTTGTAGAAATTGCTACGTACTAATTATTTTTAGATATTTTCGCAACTATTTCAAAGTTTGAAACTTGGTTTTCTGCCTCAAAATTGTTCTTATAACTTCAAAACAGGCAAAAATGGATGAACAGTTTTTGTACCTAACCATTCATTTTACGCATTTTTCAAGAAGACTTAAAACTTCCACCTCTAAATTATATTTGTGACTTTAAAATTGCATTTTCTTTGTATCAATAAGAAAACAGTTGTAGTCTTTGATAATTCTCTTTCCTCAAACCTAATTTTAGATTTTTTGTTAGCCATTCTACGGCTTGCAATCTAATCTTTCTGCCTCTAAAATGCGTTTGAAGCTTCAAATTTTGCAAAACTTGGTACTTTTGTTTACCAATTGTAAAACAATTGAAGTTTTAGTACAAATTGTTACTTATAAATTTTTTGTTGATGCCTTGATCAACATTCAGATACTTAAAATTCAATCTTCCTGCCTCTAAATTATTTGTGGTGCTACAAATTTTGCAAAACTTGGTACTTTTATTCGCCAATTGCAAAACAATTGAAATTTTTGTACAAATTGTTACATATTTTTGAATGGGTTGGTCACCATTAAAAAATTTAAAACTCGCTCTTCATGCCTCTAAATTACTTCTGATACTTCAAATTTTGCAAAACTTGGTACTTTTATTCGCCAATTGCAAAACAATTGAAGTTTTTGTACAAATTGTTACTTATAAATTATTTTTGGATGCCTTGATCACCATTGACAAACTTGAAACTCGGTCTTTCTACCTGTAAATTGTTTTTGGAACTTCAAAGATGCTCGAAATTATTATTGTTTTGGCAGCAGATGAAGTAAATCAAAATTTGTTTTGTTTATATTCCACTTACTATTTACATTTGGTCAATAGTTTGTAATATTTGAAGCACCTCTAAAGTTTTCAGGATTTTTTTTATTTTAACACGTTCACTTTTTGAAAAATGTTTCGTGTAAACCTGGCTTTGTAAAAAATATTTATTTTGGATATTAAATAGTTCATTGGAAATAATGAAAATGTTTTCTTTCTAAAACGCAGCCTGTATATGTAAAAAAAGCACAGGAAACTCATCTGTCTATTTTTTAATGTGGATAAAAGGTTAATTTGAATATTGTTATTTTTAATATTTGAGGAAATACTTTTTCCCAACTAACAAATTAACAGTGCATTTATACATGCAAACAACGATATTATTACTCGTAAAATCAATGTGGTGGCAGTATGTTAATTATCAATGTTATTTGATTGTATAGATGCACGGTAACATTTAGCAGTGTCGTGTAATAACTGATGAAGTGAATTTGAGTGATGTGCCATTATGTTGTTTTGTAAAACAATATTGACTATTGCGTTAATTCGTGCATAGGTTTTTAACAAGTCTAACATATTATCGATACTATTCTAATCTTATTACTAAAATCCACTACAAATACAATGTTAAACAAATTAAATGAGTTTTGATAAAAATTTACTTACGCTCACCTTTTTCTTTGAACCATTTAAGAATTCTTTGTACATTTCCGATCTTAAATATCTAGAATAACTATCGCTTTTCATTAATTGATATACGTGAGCCTGAAAAAAATTCATTTCAATGTACATTCTTCTTACCATTTTCAATAACATAAAATTGTTTAAATCGTATAATACACAAGCAATATACATATACAGGGTATGTCAAAAATAGTGTAAAAGCTGTGTATATATTGTAAATAACAATTTTGTGACATTTGATAGTAATTTCTTAAAAAAAACACCTTGTATATTTTGACTAATCGTGTATACTAAATTAACGTTAACATCTTACCGCTGCACAATCAAAACTCCAGCGATCATAATTTTCCATATTTTTCTTAGTCATTTCGTATGATCTAGAATCGACATTTATCGGACAGCTTGCATCGGGCGCCAAAAATTCAGTCCAAATTTCCTGAATCATATCTTGTACTTCAACTTGCGGCAAGGTTTTTAATATTTGTACAGCCTCCCAGAATCTATAAATATTATTTTTATCATACAGGCTGCTACAAAACTCATGCCCCAGATTTAATGAGGCAATGGTCGTTCAAATTTTAAGAAATATTCTAAACTACTATTTCTTAATATTGCTTCAGTAGTTTTGACTTTAGTGGCCCAACTGTAAGGATTGAAATATCACACAAGGAATTAAAGTATACTTACTTGAGATTTTCTCCACTGAATTCTTTATCTAAAAACTTAACAAAATGTTCACGACCAATTGGATCTTGTAATAATTCCTGTAAACTAAAGGCCCATCGTTTCACTCGACGGGCTGATATGTCTTTAGCTAATTTCTCCTGGTCCCATAACTCTGTGCTATCGGATATCCAAGGATTGGGATATTCTGGTGCCACAAAAAAACAATCATATTCTAGATATTGTTCGAAATATGCTATGCATGCCTCGGCGACTTTTGACACTTTAATATTTCTTCTATCAATTCTTTTTCTTAATAAACCTACTTGTCTCTTCAAATTCTCTATTGTTTTGTTCGCTATCTCAGCAGTCGTCGGAGACAATTTAGGACCAATTTGCATATTTTTGATTCCATGGATCGGTTTGTTCATTTGGCATGCTTTCTTAATATCTATTTCAGTTGTATTTACACATCCAGGCTGAAATAGAAAAACGTTGATTATTAACTTTTTTTCTAAATTAATTTTATTTTTTACCATAGGTCTATGCACGTCCCAAAATGCCCGCTCTTGACTATCCAAAACTTTCCGTTCTAATTTGTCTCGCTTTTTATCAACTTTACTTTGAGCTTCGGCTTGCATAAAAATAAATTCCCACTTTCTGGAGAACATTTTCTGTAATCTAGCGAGATTTTCGGCTTCATAATCGGCCAATTCTAATCGAGTTTTATTTTGCATAGTCCGTTTACAAAGATAAACAGCTACAAATATAACATTAATTGTCGGATAAAATTTTATAATATATTTATTGATTACCATAATCAGTATTTTCGGGTTCCCAACAGTTTGACGGCCAAAAATACGGAGTCTGAAATCTGTAGTAGGTATTATCATTCTTTACAGTTAAAATGTGATCTTCGATGGGAAAGAAGTACCCGTGGGCGGCCATTAAATGAGCTAAATGCAACGCTTCGTTTTGATCATCAACGTCCAAATTTTTAACCATCCACATAATTAAATCGGAGCCGGTAAACACTGAAGGGATTTTCGTCATAAAACTTTTCACAGTTCGTACCGGGACGCCGACAGTTTCATCTTGCATTTTTTCAACAATTTTCTCCATCTAAAATTTTATTTAATTAGCCAAAGAAACGAGGTTATAAAATTAATATTTGGATTTATGTACGTTTTTTGGTCACAATAACTACCTTTTTGTATAGAAGTTGATTTGGAGATTCTTCACTAATATTGGGTGGCTGATAGGGGATAATGCCACCCTCGTCATTGCTGCTGCTAGCGCATCCTACAGATTTAGCATCTGGCTTTCGCTTAGCAATGACTTTATCAGAATTCATGGTTACCATATCAATAAGTCCCGAGGTACGATGCCCTCCCTTTTCTAAAATCGAAATAAACATCAATTAAAGCATAATATTTGATACATATTAAAATAGATCACATCCTAATTAAATATATACAAACTGAAATTCCTTATGCAAATATTTAGTTAGGCTGTAATTAATATCAAAGAAGTAGCATAAACTTGTTTGAATGTTCATGTCACATAAACAAGAAATAAATAAATATTACTTACTCCATTCAATTTGTTTTGGTAGACTTTGGCTGTTTTAAGGAGAGTGTCTAACATGGTTTGCACATCCGGTCATTGTAATGTTCTCTATTCCTATCATTATTATTCATTATTAACTGTGGGAAATTAGAACCTCTTCCGATTTCTTATTTATATCATATATCGATAGGAAAGTACGGTTTGGAGCAGTTTGAAGTTTTCGATTTTTCTCTTTACGTCGGCCTTGACAGGAAAAAATTAATTGTACATAACTTCATGCCAATCCTTGCATTCCTTTCGTTCCTCCTATTCCTCGATTCCCAGAAAGTTGTTTCTTCAGATTGGCAACTTGTAGGGTTGCCGCCTTTAATTATTTCTATTTTATTGAAACTATGAAATCACTTTTCAATCAATTTGTTTTATCTCGTGTAAAAATTATAATCAGTTTTCAAAAATAAGCAAGAAAACGCTTATGCTTTTTTTTAATTGTATTTTCGTATTTTCATTTATTCGTCTCTTATTTTTTTTGCATGTAATATGTATCTCTTGATTTGTCTCTTCTTTCTCTTTATCTGGGTTTTCAGTTAGTTGGTTTCTTGTCTTCTGTTAATATCTTCTCTCTTCTGTATTTTATAATTTTTGTGTTGTTGATTTCTTCTTTCTTAATCGTTTTAATCTACTGTAAAGAGTTTTTGGCTTTCTGAATAGTTTTCTCTCATATTTTGTCCAAACTCTTTCTAAGTCCGTTCCCAGTAAACACATACATACAATTTACGTTTCAATACATTAATTTTAAGTTGCAATACGTAAAAATATTACGTGTATAAGACGTAATTAAAACGTAAATCATATTTTTAAATTATATGAAAATTGGTTTAAGTTATAATAACGTTACAAAATTGACATTAAAATAGCGTTAATTTTATAATACGTTTTTATACGTATAAATAGTAATGTAAATAAAACGTAAATTTTGCAG
>JARJEC010108565.1:0-27503 GCA_030264575.1 Tachinus sp. AB-2021
CTAGGTAAATATATTCGCTTACTGTTGTTATTTCTTCCGAGTCGATCTTTAATATTATGTTTTCTGGACTAAGGATTTTCGTTTTCTTGATATTCATGTCAAATCCTACTTCTCGGGAAGCTTCGTTTAGTTGCTTAATCATGATTTTTAAGTCTTCAGGGTCTTTACTGATTAGTTCAATATCATCTGCAAAGAGTAGGTGGTGCAGGTATACGCCATCGATCTTGATTCCTTTTTCCTTCCAGTTAAGTCGTTTGAAAACATCCTCCAGGGCTAGGATAAATAGTTTTGGGGAAATTGTGTCGCCCTGTCAGGGTCTTCACTGATTAGTACAATATCATCTGCAAAGCGTAGGTGGTGCAGGCCAAAAACTACACTATAATAATGCTTCGGCCACCGTATTTACTGCCTTTTGCAAATATATCTTGTACCCAAAACTGAATGTTTTGCCGATTGATGAGATGCCGCATTGCTGGAAAAGCTCAAGACCACACCAAAAAGCGAATACCAGAAGTGCTTCAAAAATTGTAAAAAGCATTGCGATAAGTGAGGGGTTACACTGCAGAAGACAAAGCAGATATTGATGGATAAATAAATAATTTATGAGAAAATTTTTAATTGCACAAACCTCGTATAATAATAGTCAACAATTTTAATTTATACTGTGCCATTAATTAAAAAAAAAATGTTTCGCTTCATTTTAAAATTAAACGAAAGGGACATTTTTACATAGTCCAATATACCAAAACAACATATATTTGCAATAAAATTATCTACGTTTTTAATCCAGATCAAACAAATATACCAACGGCTTGCGTGCATTGTTTCATTAAAACGTTCTTTAAATTTTTTAAAATAATAAATCATTTCTAGTGTGCAATTATTTTCTAATTATTTCCCGAATCAGCACAGACAACTCGATGTATACTCAAGATAACAATTCATTATATTATGCTTCTGCCATGTCGGGTGATTATAGCAGTTTTACAATCAATAATTTCATCACCGTTTTATTTTCTTACGTCCACTAATTGTATTTTGCAATTACTCTGCGTTGTAGGTTTAAGTTAATGTAGAGTAAAATTACTAGGGGATAATGTGCAGTTGTAATTAGAGATAAATCTTTACGGCATGGTATGTTGTGTTTCTTGGTCTAATTGCTTTAATTGATTTACTCAGAGATTAACGAAATTGCTTTTTACGATGTATATGATTATATTTAATGTATGCATTATGATAAAAATATGTACAACAAAATGCTTAAATAAAGTTACGACACAATACTTGAAATATTAATGAATTATATTTATTTTTAACCTAATATTTGTATTTCAATAGTTCTCAATAGCCTTGATCCGTTGAATATAAATCGCTGTTATATTCCACTTATAGCTCGGTATGTCCTTTTCTAAATATAGTATATACAAACGCTATCTCAGATAATTTGTATGTCATCCAAAATTATAATTAATGAAAAATCATTATGTTTACATTGTGCTTATATATTTAGACACAATTTTATTGGAAAAATTATCTAAACTGATAATGATTTATTATAAAATGTTTCTAACAGTAATAAAACACTCGAAAAAGTTGCAGGCGAATTATCTCGCCTTATATTAATAGTAAAACAAGATGATATCACATATCAATCTAAGCATTTGCAATATTTATAAAAATTGAGCATCGGTGGCAGCTCAATTTTAACAAAATGTCGATATCAAAATTATATTACTGCAATCAAGATTCGGGTTAGGTTATTTAAAATAGCTTTATAAAAATTGTAAGGATATACCAAGCCAAGCGGAACTTGCTAATATCGTTATACAGAAGCTCTTTCTACTACGGAATGCAATTGCCATCTGTGGTATAAATGCAAAGAGCTCTCATGTTTCTTTTTGCTGAAATAATTAATATTATGTTGTTTAAATATTCCCTTGATTTTTGAAATAAAATTATTCTTCCAATCAAATATTTAATTTTATTTATCGCTAAGCACAAATTTACAATCGGATTGCAATCCTTTAATACTTAGACACGTCGAATACGTTTAGTGCTCAGCATGTCCATCCATCTCTTCTTGCATTCATTATTTTCACTTCTTCTTTGACAATGTATTCCCTAACATTACTCTCTCGATATTACGTGGAGTAACTATAGAACTAGATTACAAAATATTAAATTTTAAATTTATAAATAATAACCTATATCCATACGACGTTTTTGTTATAAAAATGCATCTGAAATGAGATGGCAATGATGTTACATACCTATATTGTTGTCCTGTATAAATCAGTTATAAAATAGCAACAAACCTCAGTAATTATTGTAATGTAGGTGATTTTTATTTTTATAAAATTATTATAATGGAACAACTAAATTAATAATAACAAATGCTCGTGTATTATTTCTGAAATTCAATAGCTCCATATTAAAATATATGAATATCAACGCATTTCAATTAACGTGCAAAATAAAACAAATTTACATATAGCACTATCGGGCGTTTAAAATTGATTGATTAATCAATTCAAACCAAAATCCATATTCATATCCGCCAGCAATTCAGTGCAAACACATTAATTATAATTAATATTTCTCGTTGTTGTTGGTAGTACTTATTAAGTTAACATTTGAATGTTCTTCGAGCAATTTTGTTTTTATAAATAGTAGTTAAGTCTAGTTTATGCTCAACTATGTAATAATAAATATGCAATTTGAGGTGTGTTATTTGATGACAGTATTAGAATGCAATAGATTATTCTAAATACTAAATAGGCATAAAAAAGAATTCAGTATAAAAATACTCTATACTGTAATTTTATACTGTATTCTATTTTATGTTTATTTAATATTTAGAATAATCTATTCTCGTCTAATACTGTCATCAAATAACGCAACTCAAATTGCATATTTATTATTACAGTATTTATTTAAATGATTTAAAATTGTTATTAAAATACTTAACATAATTTTTATATTTAACAAATAATTCAAACCATCTAGAAATACTTAATAAAAATACAATACGTATAACCAAAGACAGCCTTGTGGTATCATTAGTTGTCAATTTGATCAAAATTCCAATTTTAATTGTCTCTGAATAAAAATAAATTTAAAACTATTTATTAAATCAAAATAAAGTTACATATAACAGAATGTAAAAAAGTCAATGTCATTAGAAACTATAGTTCTATATTCTAAGATGGCTTAAAAAGTATCAATCAATAAAATGTTATTATTTTATTGGCATATGTTTATTTAAACCTATAAATATAATTTTTTATGTAACAGTCTTTGATGCAAATTTCGGCACTTTATATGGCATTCTGCAAGGTTTCCGGCATTAGATTGTCGATTTCTTGGTAAATGTTCTTTTTGAAGTCCTAAAGGGTCTTCGGTTTGTTTACATAAACCAGCCTCACAGAAAGTAGTGTTCGGCCGTCAGATCGGACGATCTAGCTGGCCATCCAAAATCCCACAATTGACAAATTAAACGACCCAATTATTTTTCAAAATCTGCAAGGTCTCGCGCGCTCTGTAACCGTTTTGTTGGAACCACATATTCATAAAATTTAACTCATCCAGTTTAGATATTAGGCATTTGTTCCGCATGGTCTGGTACCATTCACCGGTTCCATTATCGTCTTAAAAATAGAGTGGCCCAATCATACGTAAACAGTAATCAGTGCACCATAGATGACGTTATCTGAATGGAATGGTGTCTCATGGAGAACACAAAGATTGTCGGTTTCCAAAAATCCGGTATTTTGTTTGTTTACATGTCCAGAGAGTGGACAATCTGCCGCGTCGCTTATCATCTATTCTTCAAAAAAAAAATCAGCAATTTCGATATTTAGCTGCAACAATCTCTGACTTTACTCGACACGGGTTTAGTGGTTGGTTGGCTGCAGCTGTTGAACCGTCTGAATGTTGGTTGGAACATATTCAACTCTTTGATCAAAATTGTTTGAAAAGACCGCCAAGAAATGACCAGTTGCGTTTTGTGTTGATGATGATGGCTCCATTTTGATATTAGCCCTCACAGCTTGGATGCTCTCAACAAGTGACCAGCTTGTTAAAACCCATCCAGGTAATTTCAGATTTCCGTTTGACCAAGTCTTTTAAGACGAGCCACAACGTCAGATTGTTTGAGGAGTAGGCGCCACACGGTTCCGATATTTGTTCCGAAATTGACGTTGACTTAAAACCTGAATTAACAAATTATTCCCCAAAAATGTTCAAATATTTTTTCCCAGTTATATTAACAGAAGATTGTAAATAATAATTATTCACCATTTAAATTTTTAAATGTAGCCTAAGTTAAAATTAGAATATTAATTATAACTATTAAATAATAATTACGCCATTACTCCATTTAAAATAAATGTTTTAAAAAATTCACCTTAGATAAGGATAGATCATAACCTTTGGATTTCATGTTCACTGCTCTACCAATTGAGCTACGGAGGTATCTCAATTGACATTGGTTTTATGTTCTACAGCCACGTCAAAGTCAATTTTCTAAAAGATCCATTGCATGATATGCTTACACATATACAGTTGTGTGTATGTCTAGTCATACACACAGAAATTTTTCGGTGGGCACCAATAATATACAAAGATTGTAAATAATAATTACAATTTAAATTTTTAAATGGAGCCCAAGTTGAAAATAGAATATTATAATTATTAAATACTTACTACGCCATTACTCCATTTGAAATAAATGTTTTAAAAAATTCACCTGCGATGGGGAGGTATCTCAATTGATATTGGATTTATGATTTATAGAACACAACCAATGCCAATTAAGATACTTCCGTAGCTCAATTGGTAAAACAGTGGACTTGAAATCCAAAGGTTAAGGGTTCGATCCCCATTCGAGGTAATTTTTTAAAACATTTATTTCAAATGGAGTAATGGCGTAGTAGTTATTTGATAATTATAATATTATAATTTCAAGTTATATTAACCGCCAAAAGTTTTAAAATCTTTAAATAGACTAATACTTTTTTTCGCAACCGTGTATAACATTTTCTATAAATTTATTTGCCGTTTATAAAATTAAATACGCAGTCTACTGAGGAGCTAAATTAAATAAATTTATTGATACATCGTATAAGGATGCCAGTAAGATTTGTAGATATCTGTATCTACTGGCGACATGTTTAATTTTCACGTTAGTTTGACTCATTTTACCAGCAAGAACTCGAGACAGATTAAGCAAAAGCAAAAGTGGTATCATTGGGAGAATTTCACACAAAATCCGGCAATTTTAATAAAATCAGCTACTATAAGCGGCAAAAAAAAATAAATAAAGATAACTTAATCAACTTAAGGTAAGACGTGCAGGATATTTAAATTATCTGACCCCCATTACAATTCAATCATTGCAAAGTTAACATCTGGAAAGTGTTACAAAATCTAAAAATCAAGCTATCGGCTTACCAACTCGTCATCTCTTCATTTTGCTATTTACTAATATTAAAAAATATTGTAATTATCTTTACATTTTGTAACAGCAACGTATAAATATTGAGCATCGTAGATGGTGAATTATTTTAACTCATTCAGTTAGTTTTGCATGACATTATTAATGTAAGAAATTTATCATCGATCACCCAATATTTCCAGCAAATAATGCGTAAACTTAATTAATTTATATTACTAAATATCGATTTTATGTATTGCGGTATTGATTTCATTGTGATTAAATGTGAAATGGGAAATTGATTGATATAATTAGTACCTGTAAATTTTGTAGTAATTAATCCACGTAATTAATTTACATATAAAACAATAAATTTCGATTAATAATAATATTAAAGAAATAATAAATAACTAAATTTTGAATAACATTTTGAAACCGTTCTATCAATGAATTTTTGAAGGTTCTATGATGTACTAAATATAATTAATAATCTTACAACTGTATTTATTAATAATGTATGATTAAACATTTTTATTATAATTTGCTAAAGCATTATATTCAAAATTTTAGTCTATCAGCACATAACCAAAAATAAATATCATTATTAATGCAGCAATGCTATCCACTCCACAGATTCTCCTTTAAAATTTTAATCTGAATTGCTAGTGTGCTCTCTAGCGGTATGTCTAAATAATTGAAAATATTCAAATAGGCTTTAGATATTTTTCTCAGCACGAGGAAGTTCAAAATTAAAACATGAGGCGACTAATTTGAAATATCCCGTATACATAATTGAAATGTGTTCACATGCCGGATAAAATTGTTCTGGTCTTGAAAAAGAGTCAAACGCAGGTTGCTATTTATATATGCTATAAAAGAAATTTTCCTGAACTGATAATATAGAAAAGTATATTGAATTAATTGTTCAAAAGCTGGAACTAATTTGTTTCGTAACAAAAAATCTTCTTACGATTTGAGCTAGTATTGTGACTATAAAAGAATTGAAATCATTATACTTAACGCTTCGGGCAGCTCTTTTAATAAATAAAATACACTTTAATTTATCAAAAGAAAAAATTACCAGACCTATCTACCTTGAATGAATTACAAAGATGTAAAGAAACACAAATCCCGTATTTTTTTTTATTGACATAATAAAAGTATTTTTTGTAATTTGCTTTACATTTATTACCTTGGCAATAAAAATTAATTTAGATATGTGTGAGTAATTGAAATTTTAATATCTTACAATTATACATTTAAATTGAAGATAATTCATGCATGCTCTCAATAAAAAATTTCAGTAATATATAATTAACTTGAACTTAATTGAATTAAATAAAATATAAAAATAAAATGCAATTGAAAAATGGTCTTTTGAGAGTATTAAATTATATTTTTAAAAGTTTAAATCTACTTAAAAGTAACTCCAAAATTCCAAATAATAATAATTAATAATTGCATATATTCATTTCTATTAAAATTTTAATTCAACCTGTAAAATAAATAGTTGTATTTCAAATTGAAATGATATGACTTTATTTAGGAAGTATTTGCCCTTTATAGTAATGTATTAAAATTTTTGTTCATTACATTTATAAATTATTTGTTATTTTCATAATTAGAGTAAAAGTTATAGTATAATTAATCCTATGTATAGAATTACATCATTTTTTGTTCAAACTAGTTTTGCAAGAACAAAACCTATTATTAAAATAAATAAATAAATTACATTTCTGATTAAAATTAAAGTACGTTGAAATCATAATTAAAAACGAGTAATTTATAAAAAAATAGAAAACGATGGATTTCTGTCTCTTAATATTCTTCTTAGGAGAAAAGGCGTATAACCACTCACTTTAATTATGTTTTTTTGTTCAATATAGTTAATTGAGATGACCGTTGCTATGTGATAATCTATTATATTAATAATATAAAACAATTTACTATGTTTTTTAACACGATTTATTACTTCGAATTAATTTCTAGTTTCGGCTCTACTAGAACCTTTTACTAATCATACAAGTAATATTCTTTAATACTACTAGTGTAAAACCAATATATCTTAAGGTTAACTGAACTGGTGTTTATTTGAGTGAATTAATTTTTTTTCAGTTATTTTCTAGCTTTATTTTTTATATTAAGATTTCAGTCAACGTGTTCTTACCTCTTTTGTTTTTTAAATAACTGATTAATTGACATTTTCGAATATGATTGATACAAAGATTATATTGTGTTATACTTTAGCTTTGCTCTATACATATATTACAAACTTATCCTAAAATATTGTGGTAGAACATATTTAATTCTTTTATTTAGTTAGCATTTATCAATATTATAATTCTATAAACATTGATATATCTAAATAAACATGTACCAATCATCATTTTTCAACTTTTAGTTTTGATAGCAACCTTAATAAATGTCGATGATTTTTCATCTGAATTATGGATGAAAAGTGGACGCAATGTATATATAGTTTGATTCAAAAGTTATGGTATAAACTTAAAGGATTCTAAATTAAGCAAAAAATGTCAATAAACCTATGTCCAATTTTCAACCGTTTTTTTTATCATTGTTCTATTAAATCAAGTAATAATAGATAACAATTCAAACAAATGTCACATTGTTATGACAGAGAGTGTTTTATACTGGAAATATTATTATTTAGAAATATTGGAATATGCTGAAATTGATTGGTACCATATTAACGCATCTCTGGAAAAGAAATGGATAGCCAATAGAAGCAGTTTTTGAAAAATTGAAGGTTACATGTAGTTCCTCTACCCGTTCTAAGATCGGAAAAATCGTTTTGGTCGGCAAAGAATATGGGGAGTAACACTCTTTAAATATTATGAATAACTATTTTCATAGCTGAATTAGAGCATGGAAACTAGTTTCTAGTGACGCAATGGAAGAATCACTAGACCCTTTGGATTGTGTCATTGTCGAATGCTATACTTTCTTTTGATTATTCTCATTCTGTTTAGGGTTTGTAGAGGTACCAGCAAATGCTTTTATCATACTTTAGATCTTTTTTTTCGTTTCTTTTTCAAGAAATATGCAGTCATTCAACAAATGTTTAAAAAAACTAGTAAATTTTGTTACAACCGAACGTGATTCTATAAGAACTCGATACACAAGGAAAAAAATAGGTTGTTACAGGCTGCTATCCTCCTGGTCCCCGCAGGTCAATAGAAGTATTACGTGTCTACGCATCTGAATACAAAAATATATAATCAAACTAAAATAAAACAGAATATAATTTACCAGTAACGTTGAGTACCATTTTTTTAAATTTACATACATATCAGTCGCTAGCTAATCATAACTAGTCGATCAATTTTTTAATAAAAACAACAATGTTATGCAAACCGAAAAATAAATCAAAAATAATTAAAAAAATTCCGCCCGGTAGTGCTATGCTAAGCAGTGTACTTAAGTTTTGTTAGAGTTTTCTTGTAGGTAATAATTTATTGGATAACGACAATTAATATTTTTAATTGCAGGTTATATAACTAACTATACGATTTATTTATTTATATATTTGTAATTAGTAAATCGACAATTAAAAGCACCATATTGGGCGACACCTTTCTAATGATCTGTTTTAGGAAGCTGCATAGTATCATTCTGGGCGCCAAATGCTTTTTTGTCTGTCGTCTTTCGGTGTATTAAAAAAACATTAAAAAATAGTTAATTTAGATTAAATATTATTTATTTTATTAACTTAATAATCATTTCAACCCTTCAGCGGACACGTACGCCCATCCAGTCTTATTGATGATACATGAAACCTTTATTTCATCAAACATCATTCTTAGCAACCGTTTAGTTGTTAGCGTACTTTGAAAAGTGAGTGTCACATTTCCGATGTATTTGGGCGTTACGCGCAACTTTGATGTAAGTACAATTTTTGTGTAATTTTTTTACTTCATTTTAATAATTATTGACAATTAAAGACTTTAATACTACTAATAGCCACTTCAGTTTTACTAAATGACACGGAGACGCAAAATCGGTGCATCCAAGAAATAATATAGATGCAATCAAAAATACAAGACATAAAATAACTCATTTTATTAGTACATTAAATATTAAGTTAAATGTTATTAAATGTTCTTGTTATAATGATGTAACTCAAAATTTGATAATTTATATGACCCGCGAATTCATTAATACCTATAATTTGATTAGCGGCAAAAAGCGTCCTTCGTGAAAAATTTTGAGGGCTAATTTGCACAAACTCAATAATTTCTTAATAAAAAAAACATACACAAACTTAAATTTACATTACATATAGTTTATATGTCAATAATTTGGTAAACTTATTATTTTTTTCTTATTGAGACATCATTAATAATTAACGTTACATATTTAAAAAGATTTCAATTTTGAGTTATAAAAATTAAGAGGCATTCTTAATAATTAATTGTAATTGGGTTTATCAATGATAATTATTTAAATATATGTAATCAATTCTAATATGTGATATCAATTAATAATGATACGACTATATCAAAAAAATCTTCAGATCATCAAATGATTAACATAACATAACAGATGAATTTTTTTTTCCAAATATTCCGCTTACCAGTTTTATCAGTTTTTTTCTCAATACTAATAATAGTTCACTTAGACAACATTTTACTATTCTTTTAAACTAAAGTGCTTGATGTTTATCGATTTCAAAGTACCCACATATTTTAAACTGAGTCAAGATTTAAAAATAAGTCATAAGTACTTTATATGTGTAAACTGGCTAATTTTTAAGCAATTTATTATTATGTAATACATTTTTGAGGAGTAAGAACATCCAAAAGTTTTTACCCTTGCATATAAAGGGATTACCTGGTGCAATGTCTTATGTGGCACAACTTTAACAAGAAGAAATTAAATGACAGCTGCTTTACAAATTTGTTAAAAGATTGGTAGTAGACCACATAATCAATAAACCGTTTAAAAATTTCCGACATTTTCTAAAGAAACAAAAAAAATTACTTTCGCTTTAAGATAATCTGTCATTTCTAAGTTAATTTTCTGATTCATTAACTTAATCTCTTAAAATCCCTTTGAATTACAAAAATGAAACCACTAACTGCTGTAGTTGCTAAGTCAAAGTGACAATTAATGCAAAAAACTAAAGAACACAACGATTATTACTTATTAGACTTTAAAACATAGATTATGTGAGAAATTCGCGCAAAATATTAATTAATTTGCATTGAAGTGACTAACTTAGAGCAGAAGTTTTTTAAAACAGTTAGCTCTGCCTTATTTTATCGACAAAAACAGTAAAATTTATAATTTTCCTTTGCTGAAAAATTGCGTTTAAGGGCTTTCACATTGTTTATTAAACGTAATTTACAACTAGCGTAAGTGACAAAATTTTAATAAATTTAAAACATTAAAATCTTAAATAGAAACCCCCAAATTTTATTACAGATTCGGATTCTACAAAAAAATACATGATTTTTGCATGTAACACTTTTCTATTTGCGTGATAGCGGTATAAACGGCAAAACACACTATTGAAAAAGATACGGTACGACTTGATTACAGTTAACTATCACGCAACAAGTAAAGTGTTAAATACAAAAGTTATGTACTTTTTCGTAGAATTGGAATCCGCAATAAAAAATAGAGGTTACCTTAAAATATAAAAAAAAAACTTATCCAAAACTTGTATACAACACTTTTCTTTTTGTGTGACAGTTGGACTGTAACCAAAGAATACTGTACCATTTACAATTTTTTTTGGTGTCGATTATAGCGCTATCCATCACGCAACGAGAAAAGTGTCAAATACAAAAGTTACGTGTTTTAAAATGAGGGTCCTGATTAAACTTTCCAAGTTGCTACCGCATGGTCCACGAGGGTGGTGCAATTAGATCAAAAATGGTATCACCTAATATTGTTTTTTTTAATTCCTTTTTAATATTGAAGACGAATTTTTGAATTGTTATAGTCTAATGCTTAGTATTTGAAATATAACGATGTTTCAAGATAAAAAGAGTATCCTATATACATACTTATTCAAAGTTATTAATGTCCACACATAGTTGAGCTACTTCTACCTGTACGGGTTATATCTCTTTACTTTATCAACTAATGGAAATAAAACTTAGCCACGTTACATTGGAAAGAAAGTTGTAATAACTTTTGATTTATGTCGAGATTTATGTCTTTTGCTATCATAACCTTATTAATATAGCAATGATATCAGTGCGTACTTCTCACACTCAAACTTGTTTAATGTTTAATGCCGGTTATATTCCTTGATGATCACGTAATAAAACTACGTACCTTAGCAATTCGTTACTTAATTTTAGTTTTAAAGCATAGATTGTGTGAACTTTGCTAATACTTAACTTAAAATTGAACCATTATTTAAAGTCGATGTTATTTTGAAATTTAAACTGTCTTGTCAGTTGATAAATTTGTTGTAACTAAATATTATATTTTTTTGTTTGTTTTAAATGATATGATATTTTATGTCAATTAACTAAATATATGCGTTGATTAAGATATATACATATTTAAATTATATTGTCAGTTATAGGTTGACTTTAAATATTTGCGGGTTGTTTTAATGTAGTAATTTTACAACTCAATATATTCATAGGAAAATGTGTGGTAAAATTTGTTGCAATCTCGTTTAAATTTTTATTTCATAATAAATATTTGCAAATAACAATTATCTTTACTTTTCCTTCCTAAAGCAAAAATATAGGCCGCACTTCAAAATTTTAAAATTAAGATTTTAACGAAAATATCCACTTCGAGGCCCCCAAGTCGAAGTAGATAGTTTTAAAAAATGTTTGTCTCTATGTATGTGTCTATGTATGTGTGTATTAATGTATGTATGTATGTGTGTATGTATGTGTGTATGGGTGTGTGTGTGTGTGTGTGTGTGTGTGTGTGTGTATGTATGTTTGTATGTATGGATGTATGCATGTATGCGTGTATGCATGTATGCGTGTATGCATGTATGCGTGTATGCATTTATGCGTGTAAGCATCTATGCGTGTATGCATGTATGCGTGTATGCATGGATGCGTGTATGCATGTATGCGTGTATGCATTTGTGCGTGTATGCATGTATGCGTGTATGCGTGTATGCTTGTATGCATGTATGCATGTAGGAGTGTATGCATGTATGCGCGTATGCATGTATGCGCGTATGCATGTATGTGTGTATGCATGTATACGTGTATGCATGTATGCGTGTATGCATGTAGGCGTGTATGCATGTAAGCGTGTATGCATGTAAAGCCATGTTTATGAAGTATATCTGGAATACTCAATAATTGGTAACTTGATTATTAAAAAATTGCAAAATATACGCTTCGCATAAATCGGGCGAGGAAAGGAAGGAAAAGGTTTATTACGCCATGCGTCCTTTAGATTATTTTTCCCCCATCCGGGGAATTTTAATGTTAATTACTACTACAAGTGCATATTTGGTTGCCTATTAATCATACGCTATAATTGCCGGTAATAACTCCAATAAAGTATATTCGAATTATGCTCTCCCGGCGGGTAATAGTTGAACTCGGCGACTTTACATTCTTATTAAATTTTAAATAAAATCAATGTTGTTTGATAAGTGTTACTATACAATTAATGAGTTTGTTTCTTGTCTGTAGTTATTGCCGCTTCTCTTTATATTTTGTTGTTAAACTGCAAAAGTTATATGTTGTGCAGTGTCAGATGGAATTGAATGTACCTTAATATGCAAAGTATCCAGAAAGTCTCGACTGGATCAAATATTTCTAAAAATACGCATCAGATTACAAAATTCTTTTAAGAGCTATCCATTGATAATAAATTCGATTATCCATCTCCCATCCCCAGAAGGTGAGCTGGAGATAACTTTAAAATTTTAAATAGGAACAGTAATTTTGCAGATTCAGATTTAACGAAAAAAAATTAAGCAACTTTTGTAATTTTTTTTTTGTTGCGTGATATATAGCGCTGTAATCTTCAAAAGAAAATTGTGTTTGAAAATAGTACGCCTTGTTTACAGTGACATCTATCACGCAAGAAGAGAAGAATTAAATACAAAAATTATGTTTTTTTGTAGAATAAAAATTAACAATAAAAATTGAGGCTTTTGATATTTTAAAGTTTCCTCCAAAAATCTTCGCCCCTTCCCAACTTAGGGTAAGTTTTTATCTATTTATATAAAATATAGGGGTTCCTATATAAGATTTCAAAGTTCCCCTAATGATACTTTCGTTTTTTATGAACCCAACTATTTAGCATTTATGTTGATCACGTGGTTAGTAAACTAACTTGTGCTTATTATGCAATTTTAAAGTTAAAGAGAACACTTTCTTATCAATACATAGTGCAAGTATATTAGGCCTTAGTATATTCGCATATGTTGTGCAATATTATTGCGTTGGGAAAGTCCTCGGATTCTACAAAAGTGCAAGTTGCATAAAAGCATATGGAATACAATGAATCATGTCGAACGGTATTCAAACAACATGAAATATTGACATATATAAATGTGCGACATAGGTATTTAATAATGAATCTGTTTTAAAAGAAACTCCATTAGCAATAATCGTGCAACAAGAAGCTGTAAAAATTTCAAATTTGAATTCATAGATCCACTACATATAAAAAATCGCAACATTTTTCATGTGTAGATATTTTCAATAAAATTCAAGAGGAAATTAATGTATCCAAAATAAAATCAAATTTTAAATCTAAATTAGAAAAATATTTATTGCAAAATTGTTTTTATACATTAGACAAATTATTTTGTAGCATCATGTTATTACTTGACCAATGTTGTTATAATAATCATTCTTGTCTAATCAATTATTATTATTATTATTATTATTATTGTAACCATCTTATAGTATGTTGCAGAAATTTAGTATATGTAAGCAATCATTTTAAATAAAAGTTATAAAACAATATTTGTTTTTGTTAATAAAATCTAATGAAACATGTATTAAAAATGCATAATTCAAGTAATTTGTATAAATCAACATTCACAAGTACATGTGCATTTATATTTGACACCATCGGCTGTTTGAAATTTTTGAGCGTTTTCTATTGTGCATTTACATTTACAAACACATTTGCTGTAGGACCCATTATTGGATTTGCATGTACATATGCAATCGCAATCAAACTCTCCTTCTAAAGTTTGAATTTTACATAGTTTTGTCGTTGTACACGTCTTACATTTGCATTCTTCGGCTTTGCAGGAGCAAGAATCTATAAAATGTAATATTTATTTAGCAATATTAATATATAAAAATTTCAGAGATTCAAGATAATAACAAATTATTGACTATATATGTTACATTATTAGTACGAGCACCGGAAAATACACATATTTACTAGCTTAGTTTGATAAATGTGAGTTTTATTCACATTTACCAAAATACAACTCACATTTACAGTTCAACCAACTTAGCGGCATATGAAAAGTGTTTCCGCACAAAGATAAAGAAAATCTCTGGGCCTCTCTCGTATTATCCGTTCTTTTATCGTTGCTCAAAAACGTTTCCCATAGGCTAAGCTAAGTTGGTTGCACTATACCTCGGTAAATGTAAATATAAATCTGAGCGCTTCATATATCTACATTTACCAGTAAATGTACACATTTACCAGTAAATATACACATTTTCTAAAGTATATAGGCAAGTTTAAAAATTAATAAACAAAGTGTGGTTGAAATTATTTATAGGTACTATTACTATTCTTCATTTCTCCAAAACTGACCTAACCTGACCTATGAGTAATCCGATGTTACTTGTGAAATCACACTTAGTAGTTTCCCAAGTAGCATCGGGTAGTATACTACAAGTAGTTTTTTAATAACTTATATATTTTAGCGTGTAAAACTACAGAGACCATAGAGTCATTATTATTATTCTAAAATATTACTATAAAAATTTAATGTTTAAATAAAACAAAAAATATAAAATAATGGTATAAATTATTTCAGATCATATTATATTTATTATTTTTCACTTTTACCTATATTATAGGTTTTTGTAATATATACATTAACCCTGCGCTCAGATGTATACTCATATTTACCAACCAAGCTGTTAAATGTAAATGTATACATTTCCCAGTAAATGTACATTGTCCAAATGTGTACTTTTACCGTGATATATACATTAAAGAATTAGAATAATTAGTACTTGTTAAGATTATTAATTAATTTATTATATAAAAAATATAATAAAACACTCACCTTTTTCACAGCTAGACATTTTATTGAATTTTTAATATCTGTATGACTTTGCTACTTTTATTTTGAATGTAGTCTAAAGTACAGACTGAAATTTATATACTTTACTATCGCCATTATCGCCGTGTGCAAATTGCAAGCGTCTCTAAATGAGCCAAGTATTAATGATGTTAGGTAGGTTTGTTTTCTTTTAAGCAATAACGGATGGTAGTGTGCATAATCATTTAGAACTATTTATTATTTTAGAAGAAACAATTACAGATACTCTGGAAACATCGATATAATTGATACATTTTTTTCTTATATTATCTAGAATTTTGTGAAATTACTGTTATTATTATTCATTATTAATTGTATTATTGAGTTTTAATTATATTATCTTTATTTTATAGAATATTGTGTTGTAAACGTTTTGTGACCATCAACAGTCCCTTCCTAAGCACTACAAATATATACATATATGATACTATTACAAGATAAAAATATTTTTAAAAAACATGCAAAATAAAAATAAAAATATTCCTATTTCTTACCATAAAAAAAGGTTTTGTTAGCAGGATGTTGTTCATTAATTACACCATGTAGATGTCTCTATTGCAAGAATAAAATTTTATTAATATTTTAATAGTATGTAATTTTTTGTTTTGTGTGAGTGTATGTTAAAAAAATATTATAAATTGATAGGTTTTATTTATTGAAATGAAAAGGTTTTTATATATTATTATGGATTGATTGTATTAATTTATTTATTACTAATTTTTATGTTGTTATTTAATTTGATTATGTTATTATAGACAATACTTATTCTGAATGTTTATTAAAATTGCAAGTGAGATTATTGTTACTGTGCAACATTTCAGATTTTATTCTTTTTTGATAGGTAGTCTTACTATCCAAATTTTTTGTTTTTGCCAAATTAAAATGATGTCCATCATTGATATAAATGTCAAGCCAACCCTGACTTTATGTTTTGATTATTAAAATTTCTTTTGTGTTGGTTGAGACAATCTATTAATTTTTGTCCTGTTTGACCTAAGTATTGTAGATAGAAATTGTTGCAAGGCATTGAGTAAATGATATTTTTTCTTTCCATAATTGAAGTTTTATGTTTTAATTAGGTGAATAATGATCCTACCGTATTGTATGATTTAAATGTAACCATTTTTCATTCGTTAATCTGCCAAGCCTTTTTTGATTTTATTAGACTGGTCAGGTATATATGGTATCAAATACCAATTTGTGGGTGGTGATATTATTAAATTTTTAGTTACATTTTAAGTTCTATTGGCTTTATTGATGCAAGTTTTAATCAATTTCGTAGAATAATTCTTCTCTTGTAATTTTTTTGTTAGTATTTTAAAGTTTATTTTATGAAAAGTTTTGTGCATGTTTATTATATTTATTTTTTGTGCAGGTTGACGGTTTATCAAAAAGTTTGGAATTTTATTACTTTCACAATTTCGTATATAAGTTGATCATTATTTCATTATTAGTCGATCTAGAAAAGGTATTGTTTTGTGCTATTTCTATTGTACATTTAAGTAAAGGGTGAATGTGTCATATAATTTGTTGATATTTTCTTTTCATAATATAAAAGATCAGTCATCTATACATACGAAAGCTGCGAGAATATCAAGATATATTTGTGATACACAACATCCATAACATCCAAAAACGATATTTTTTAAACTTAATAAAGTATATATATATATATATATATATATATAAACGAAAAGATTATTTATGCTTCATTTGTGAATTTGATTAAAACAATTTAAATTTTGGTTTCGGGCTTAAGGTGTAACAAAGTACAATGACAAGACGTGTTAGTAATCTTCACCACAGCAAAACGTTATGGATGTGCAAAATTTCATTAGGAAAAATTAGGATTGAATTTAACTACAAAATATAGAGATGCCAATTATCCTTGATCAACAAAATAATATTTATGTAGTTAAAAAAATCAAACATTTTGTAACAATTATTTGAGAAAAATAATAAACCTAATATATCGAAACCATTCTCTAAAATAAAGATAATATATACAAATAAAACACAATAATAAAATTAATAATAAAAAATAATAATAGTAATTTCACAAAATTCTACATAATATAAGAAAATATATAACAATTAAATCGATGTTTCCAGAATATCTGCTATCGCTTGTCATAAAATAGTAACGTGTGCAAACATTCTAAATGATTATGCACACATCCATCCGTTGTTGCTTAAAAGAAAACATACCTACCTAACATCATTAATACTTGGCTCATTTAGAGACGCTTGCAATTTGCACACGGCGATAATGGCGATAGTAAAGTATATAAATTCCAGTCTGTACTACAGACTACATTCAAAGTAAAAGTAACAATATCATACAGATATTAAAAATTCAATAAGATGTCTAGCTGTGAAAAAGGTGAGTGTTTTATAATTTTTAAATAATTAAATAATTAATAATCTTAACAATCACTAATTATTGTAATTTTTTAATGTATGTCACGGTAAAAGTACACATTTGGACTATGTACATATACTGGGAAATATATACATTTACATTTAGCAGCTTTGTTGGTAAATGTGAGTATAAATTTGAGCGCAGGGTTAATGTATATATTACAAAAACTATAATGTAGGTAAATGTGAAAAATTATAAAGATAAGGTGATGTGAAATAATTTATACCATTATTTCATTATTTTATTTAAACTTTGCTATATGACAGTAATATTTTAAAGGATAATATTAATGGTCTCTGTAGTTTTACATGCTAAAATATATAACTTATTCCGAAAATATAAAAACAATTACTCGTATTATACTATCCGATGCTACTTAAGAAACTAATAAGTGTGGTTTCACAAGTAACATCGGATCACCCATAGGTTATGTTAGGTGAGGTGTTTGGGTAAGATAATGCAGGATAATAATAGTACCTATAAATAATTTCAACCACATTATGTTTATTAATTTTCACTTTTGCCTGTATATGTTTTATGTATACATGTATACATTTTTAATTGTAAATGTTGATATAATAAGCCGCACACAGATTATATTTACATTCACCGAGTACTATACGTACAACCAACTTAGCGTATCCTATGGGAGACGTTTTCGCGCAACGATAAAAAGGACGCATAATACGAGAAAGGTCTAGAGATTTTCTATTGCTGTGTTGAAACACTTTTCATATACCACGCTAAGTTGGTTGAACTGTAAATGTGAGTTTAACTTAGGTAAATGTGAGTAAAACTCACATTTAGCAACTAAGTTAGTAAATATGTGCATTTACCGGTGCATATACTCTTAATGTACAATATAAAATCATAATTTGTTATTTTCGCACTAATATTTTTATATATTAATATTGCTTAACAAATATTACATTTTATAGATTCTTGTTCCTTCAAAGCGGACGAATGCAAACGAGTAGACGATAAGACATGTACAATGACACAAATATGTAAAATTCAAACTTTAGAAGGAGAATTTGATTGCGATTGCATATGTACATGCAAAACCAATGGTGGAGACTGCAGCAAATGTGTTTGCAAATGTAAATGCACAATAGAAAACGCTAAAAAATCTCAAACAGCGGATGTTGTCAAATACGAATGCACATGTACTTGTGGATGTTGAATTAAACAAATTTCTTGAATTATTCATTTATAATACATGTTTCATTAAATTTTATAAACAAAAACATGTATTATTTTATAATTATTATTTAAAATGTTTGATTGCAATTACTGATTTTTTTAAATTTAATTACAACATACTATATGTTGTTAAAATACTTGGAGTTTACAAAAAAAAACAAAAGTATCACTACTTAGTTTATAAATTTCTCGGAACAATTGTTTTAATGACAAATAAAAAATCCAAAAGGCCTCAAACATCCACCAATGCTTGAATCCTTCGGGCATGTTTTGAATAAGGTGTTGTTTCGATCAATGCTATCTAATTGTTCCTTAAGCGCCATTCTTAACTCTAGTAGTGTTATAGTGCTCCATGGGTTTTATGTCTGAACTCATAACAGATTATTCTAAACGTGTACTGCTCGACGCACCGAACGGCGCGCGGCGTGGTTAATTGCTATATTATATTATAAAAGTAACAATTGGTTTCATACAAAATATTCTTTTGAAATTTGAGGAATATGTTAGAAGTAAACTCAAATTGTGCCGCCCAAAAATTTGCTTTGATTGGTTAAGTTGGCAACATGTGGTGGTCAATTTTCCTTCAAACATAAACGGCCTCAATTTGAACAGAATAACAAATGAAGAAAGGTTGCTCAATTCTCTGGTGATTTAACAATAACAATTGAATTAAATTGGTTAAAATTAGGTCGATATTTTAATACCTAACTTAGTACTATAATAACGAATTAAAAAATGTCAAAAAGAAGAATTTTGTCAATTTTCATAAAAACTAGAAATTATGACAAAATTTCATATAAACTGATTAGTAGATCTTTAAAATTTGTTTTGGTAAATTAAAATAAATATTAGGTTTTGTTTCATTAAAAAAAAATTAAAACACCAAAATTTACAAATTTATTACTTTTTTTTCTATAGTAGAAAATAAAAAACCGATAGATGGCGCTTTTGAGTTGCTCAAATAAGGAAAACAAAACAATCAATCAATGTCGGTCAGTGTCGAAACTCGCGAATTACGAAAATATGAATAAAAATTAAATTTATAAAATCGGGCCAAGCAAAGTGCGGCAAAGACCAAATCAATCCACATTTATTTTTATACTATCCTCCTCCAACTCATACCAACCTTATACTTATCTTATTAAATTTAAATTATTCTTTTTAACGTAACGATCTGATGACATAAATATATTGTTGAAAAAAGTTTTAGTACGCATTGCAACATTTAGATTTAATTTAATACAGTTTTCTTCATTTATATAAAGTTACAATTTTTCTGATTTTATTATTAGCTAACTTTTCACTATGTTTATGCTTAGTTTAGTGAACTTGGTTTGTGGATTATTATATATTATTTCAATTAAAAGAATCCATCTGTTTTTACGTAGTGAACATTGTGCTGACTCTGTGACTCATAGTATGTTAGGTGAACTAACAAATATTGAGTTCTATTAAAGTAGTAAAATCAGACATATTATTTCTTTAACGTCGCAATGTATCACCAATCACTTCTTTCTATTTAACAAAAATTATTGTTTTCAATGTTTTGAAATTATATATTCATATATATCAGATTAACTAGTTCTAGCAAAATCTTGACTGATGCCCTAGTTTTTATGGGTGAAATGATTCGTCATTGATAAATATGCTTTAAATTTCGTTGTTAAATAATTGAAAATGGGATAATTGATTTAAAATTTTATTTTAACGTGTTTGATTCAATGGACAATATTAGTTGCCTTTAGACTAACTTTATGTCTCGTACACGGTATTTCCCAGTTCATTCGGTGCGACGTTAATACACATTAAAATCTCTGTAAGAAGATTTGAATGAAAATCCGATCCGAGTAGAAGGTTCTGAACGCAGGCATTAAGAAGCGTGAGGAACCACGAGTAGATAAAATTTTCATTCTAACCAAAGTCTGAGTTGAAATTTAGGCTACCAGCCTATGTATTTTATTGAGCATAATTACTGAATAATCACTTTTTACAGAATGCATGCAAAACACGTAAGAAGCAAGTATTTCTGAATAAATATTCTATTTAAGACTGAGAATTTTTACTTTCTATTATTAAAAATAATTTCAGAATTGTCAGAGTTATTACTTTTTCTAATGGTTGTGGTTCTCCACAAGTAGATTCTATAACAAGATTAGAATGAAAATTCGATATTCATAATATTTTTTATAATTTACATCTTTGTATTCATATTAATTATAGGTTGTGGTCGAGGTCTAAAGCAACATATATAATACAATACAAATATGCATTAGAAAGCGGTCGGGAACAGAAATCTACCGTCATTACAGTTACTGCGGTCTGACTTGCGGTCAGTTATTGTGTTTATGAAATAAAGCAACTAATATTATGTAATATTATGATTGTTGTATGCAGGAATATACGTTTCTGTTATAAAAAAATAAAATTTGCTAACGTATACTAAGTATACGTTAGCAAATTATTATGTATAAGGTTAATGATAAGAATATAAGTTTTTTAATATTATTTTGACAACCTATGGAATAAGTTATAAACATTAATTCTATATATCCATTCTTTTCTCAATTAATTAATCAATTTTAATTTATTTTTTACGTATGTACTTTATTATTTTTACAAAAAAATTTAAATTTCCGAATCACATTAAATTTTATTTTAAACGGGACTTCTTTTAACATACTGTTGACATGTGCCAAAGTATATACAAGAAAAAATATGTTTGTGTTTTTTACATTTAAAAATAATAAATTAAAATGTACACAGTTGAATTACTGACATTAAAACCTTTCAGATTTAGATTTTACACGGTAAGTCATGTCATAACTAGACATCGGATTTTATGCATTTGTATATTTGCATATGCAAATGCATATAACTCACTTTTTAAACCGTTATTTAATATTATTATACTATCTCATTTATAGTGCATAATTTAGCATAAATCGATGGTTTTTTAAATATTTATTTTGCAATTTATATAATAAAAAAATTAAACGTTTATTTAGGGTATACATTCATGCTAAAAATGCTCTTTATTGATTTATGTGGAACTTCAAACGCTATTGAAAATTTAGAAACAACATTTTTTTCTTTTTATACAATTTGAATAACAGATGAAATGTATGAACTAATTTACAAATTTCCCGACTGAATTTTGAAAAAAAAATTGTATAAATTGTTCATCCTGATATTTAAGCAATAAAGCAAATTAATGCTTTCATTAACAGTACAGGTATAAACTTGCCTAAAGGGATATTGGCGGATATGGCACGCAATTTAAAATTTGCTTTGTAGTAGAAAAGTCATTTTCAGCAAACAAATTATTATTAATGACAAAAGTAAGAAATTTACAATTGAAAATTTATAAAAATATATAATAATTTGCTGCCATAAAAATTATAAATGATTTTAAATGTTTTTGTAATTTTTAAATGTGTTAATTGATTAATAAAACTTGATCTCAAACCTTGTTGTTTCTTTTTTGATAGTGCATATTTTAGATTTTTTTAGTGCATATTTGCATGTACATTTTAGCATTTTGATAGTGCATATAAACCGATGTCTAGTCATAATGTTTTAACTTTTAAAAGTTATTTTTTGTAAGGGAGTGGGGAACACAAACACATCAACAGATGTCCAAAAGACGACACCCTCCAAAAAAAATATGAAGTGGTTTAAGGGTTTTAAATCGATTGTCTATTGCAAATTAAATTGAAAGAAAATAGAGACATAGTCCTTTAATGACGTGTGTTGTAAGATGGGTAATTCTATTAAAAATAATTGAAAAGTCATTATTACAGGGAATGTGGAAACTAACACAAATGTAAACAATATTTCAAAATAAAAATTGACAAAAAGGCCTTTTTTCTATTTGTATCTATCTGTTGAATTCGTTCTTCCGTCGCACGCGCTGTGCAATGGAACGTTGATCTAAAATCACCCATTATTCTATTTAGTTAAGTGATTGTCATATATCTATTTTTACTTACATTGTTTTAGATCATTGAAATTTTTGAAATTGAACAAGAACATTTATTACCACCTTTCTATCCAGAATCTCCAGCGCAATTTTTCTATTACAATATTTAAAAAGAATTTATGATTAAGTGGAAAAAGTGTATATCCTCTTCACATAAAAGCTGCTATTTCCTGGAGGAATATTTATAACCTGACGATTTTCGTTTTGTAAAATATAAGGTTGTCTAAAAAAACCATACGTTAGTTCATAAGACAGGTCAATGATAAAACTTTTATTCGGTTTTCTTTACACATCACGGTTTATATTTTACGTTTATTCTAAAAATATAATAAATAAGTTTATTCCACACTTTCAATATTATTTCTAAATACTTAAATATAATCGACTTATTTTTAATATAAATAACATGATTCAACGAAATTTTATTATTATTCGAATTGTACAAATAATAATTTATTTGCAATTTTTAAGTTATTAAATGAAGCCTAAGATTGGATTTACAATATAATAATTTTTACATAATTACAATGTCATTACTTAGTAAGAGTTGGTTTGATCTCCGCCTGAAGTGAATATTTAAAACATGGAGAAATATTATTATTATTAATTATTATATTCTTGTATTATTTATAACTAGTTATTTTCTAATTGAATATCAATAGTGACATTTCTAAATTGTATTTAATAAAATATGATTTTTTATGTTTTTTATTAAATTGAAAGTAGTCTTGCATCTTAAAATTTAATATATTTAAGTATTCGTATTCTTAATTATCTATAAAACATAAAAGTGTTTACCATCATAATTTATTTGTCCACACACAATAATAAAAATATGACTACATTTAGCACTTTTTTAATTAATTAATTTACTAATACTTAATAACTAGGATTGTTTTTATTAACTCAATAATTAATTGCCGTCTGAGTATTTTTTGATTTATTAAGCATTTAGGTAATTGTTGCTTACAGATTGAGTTATTTTATTTCTGCAATTTTTAGCAATTTTCAAGAAATACAATAAAATAAAATAATTTACAATAATAAAAATATTTAAATAGACTTACAAATACGTTCATTATATCATTTAACTAATGACAGCTGCACAATAGCCCGGGAACGAGAACGTAACGGTAACGGCAATGGAACGCGAAATAAAATGTGTCGGCGTGGTGGTGCATAATTACTCGTTAACGCAAACGAATCGGGAATCTAACTTACAATTGTCATCATAGACAACCGCATTATTCATTGCATTATATCAAACATAGTACGCATTGATTATATATCAAATAATAATAAAATATAGGTTTTTTAATTATGCTACATGTATACCGATAATTCAAATGGGTTTAATGATGATGTATATAATGAGGCCATATGCTGAAGAATATTTAAAAGAACAAAATAGTTATTTTTGTATGAAGTGCGCAAAATGAGTGATCTTTATGGCGCGTGAGATTGTTAATTTTGGTTTCGACCATCGGGAAGAATTTTGCACAAAATAGAAACAACATTTTTCTACAACGGCAAATAAGAAATTATGTAAATAAAATTAGAAATTAAATCAAAATGTGATATTTTGATATGTAACTAATAAGTTTGTCATAATACAACTGACATTGTCACTGTCAACCCTATATGTTTTCACTGATAACAGTGAAAAAAAATAGTTTAATATTTAAGCTACAAGGAACGTAGGGAGATTATTATAGGCCGCGGTGGAACCGAGGCTATAATTTCTTCCGATGATGTTTATGTACGTACGATGTTCCGAGTAGCTTATTACTCTTTTTCCACTACCAAAACTATTCCAAAACTAATCTAATATCAATAATTTTAGATTAGTATAATTTGAAGTGACAGCTAAAACTGACGTTTCCAAAGAAAACTTCATACAATTTTTGTCGTTTATTGGAGTTTATACAATATTTATTATTTTGATATAATGTAGTTATTGCACACAAACTTGGCAACGCAGCATAGTAGGCCGGTTTAAAGTATTTGTTTACATATAAATACATTGAGTTGTAGTGTTGTGCATTTGAATTCTAGTGCATTTCATATAAATTGAAGGAAAGTCAGCACATTTTTATTTCCAAAACATTAAACAAAAAGGGCTATCGATAACAAGGAAGGACTGGACACCTTCGAAATCCATTGCTCTTTGTAAAACATTTTAATAAGAGTGACATTGTGCTACCGGAAGTCTGTGAAACACATCCGAAGCTTACGGAAAATGCAGTTCCATGCATATTTAACGATTTACCATATTACTTGACAAACGTCAAGACATCAGAACAAAAGGATCCACAAGTGCGGCATGAAAATTTAGAAAAATTTTTGCAAGTAGACATTATTGATGATTTTGATGATTTAATACAAAATTATGTGAAAAGTGAAGTGTCAACTGCGTGGGAGTCAAACATCAATGACAGTAGATTTTTTCTATATACCTTTGTTGTGGACCCATCGAATATAATTAGCATCAAAAACAGTATATATGTAAGTAGAAATATGTTAGTTAAAGCTATTTTAAGAGAAAATAAATTTTTATGGCATGATGTTAACTGGATTCTCCTTTCCGTTTTAAAATTATGTATATGGTCACAGTTTCAAAATTTACTTTTACTATATAAATCAACTCGTAAACATTCTGTTCAAGCTGTGGAATATTTATTTGAAAAATGTTTGCATTATTGAAATTTAGCTAACGATATTGTAGTTAAAACGGAAGATTTTGAATACTCTCGAAATCTTGAAATATTAATAGACCAGCTAAAGTTAATAACACTTGTTAAAATTAAGTATTGTGTTACAACAATTGTCTTGACATTTGTGTTATATTCACAATCTTCTACATGTTACAATTCAAAGCATAGTTTCTTTAGACTTCCTCATAAACGATATTTACAGCATTTATCTTTTAAGCATATTTTATTATAATTTAAGCAATACAAATTACCTATTGAAAATATCGAAATCAATAAAAGATATAGATAAAGTTGTAATTCATTTAGTAGACAAAATATATGTCATTAATCGATTAGACAATATTTTAGGCCCTATAATGGCCCAAAATATTGTTGGAATACATACATAATAATAAAGAAATCTCAAAAACAGTTTTAAGATATGTGATCTCTTGGATGAATATACAAGACTATTTTTCATTTTCAAATATTGATTCTGTATTAAAAGTATTCTCAGATAATGATATTATTGATAGTTTTAACTGTAGTGAACGAGAAACAGATTTTGAAAATGTTTGGCAAACTTTGGAAAGCAATTATTTGGAGAACTATCAAATAGATGATTACAATACATGTATGTGGTTACGCTGCACATTGTGTATTTAAAAAACTAAATTGTGACATTTATGTTTCTCTAATAACTAACAACAAAGGGAGTTGTACAGAAAATCAATACTTTAATTATTTTGAAAGAGAGGGTTTGTCAATTGCGAAAATTCAGTAAATATTTTATTTGACCATATATTCTATTTTTGAATATAATATCAAAGACAAAGAATTGGAGAATGACTTTATAAAAAAAGCAAATACAAACATATTTTATGCAATCTTACTGTGCAATGTTTACAACATAATTTTCTAATAGATTATTCTGAAATATGTCAGTGTCGGATTGGATTATTTTGTAATATATAATATGATTTTATCAGTTTTTTTCTAATATCATTTTAAACAACTATGATAAGCAGAAAAATAATGCAAAACTTAAAAATCTTATATCGTTTTCAAGTTAACTGCACTGTTCTGCATCATGCAATGTCATGCAACAATTTTATGTTCAATTTATAAAATGATTCTGCATTTTTTAGTGTTCGAGTGTTCAATTTATTATAAAATGTGCATTTTATGCGAGTTTGTTTGCACGATCTTCAATAGCTCGTCCCGTGGTTACTGCAAACTCCAATTTTGAAACATGATGTAGATCCAAATGTGTTATTAAAATTTCAATTTTAATTTTTCTCTGATAATGATAATATATTGAATTTTTAAGTAAATTAGAAAAACAAAAATTAATAGCTATATAGAAATTATTGTTAATCCTTCTATTTAAAATCCTAAGAAAATGGCAACTTACTTGTAAATAGCTTAGTTAAATTAAAGAAAAACTTATGAAATAACTAATCTGTACGAGTAGGTAATTATAATTTTTAATAACTTTGTATATA
>JARJEC010108590.1:0-11899 GCA_030264575.1 Tachinus sp. AB-2021
ATTTTTAGTAAAATTTATTTTTTCCAGATATTTTTGCAAATATTGCAAAAAGAAAATAAAAAAATGACAAAATGTTCTGAAATTAAAATGCACATGGAGATTAATATATAAACCAATAACACCATTATGAAACATGTTACTAATAAAAACTTTAGATGTTATAATTTGAAAAACTTTTTCTAATTAATTTTATATCGCCGAATATTATACAAATATAGAAATTAAATATTCCTTATTAAATATTATACTCATTCATATTATAAATAATATTTGTTTATTCAAGAAACGTAAATATTAAAAAAAAACTATAAAAATTGCGTCTGCAATTTGTTGCACGGACATTCATTAAATTTATTCAATCGTAAAGACAGCTGGGTCGCATATTAAATAAAGGTTCGGGGCATATGAAACGAACAGCATAAATATAAATGACGGCCAGAAGTGATTCGAAAAAAAAAAACCTTTGAAAGTACCCCGTAACGACGTTTTCCGACAACATTTATTACTGGATTTTCTCACTGGAATATTACGACGGACTCTTGACACGTGTTGATTGTAGCAGACTGGCGCAACTAGTCCCGCATATAGGGCAGCATAAAGCTGAATTAACTAGAATAATATCAACGCGCTACGAAAGCTCAACGTTAATTCAATTACTAAAAGATCTGGCCAATCTAAAGGGGAAACTTGAACAATTATTTCTGAAGTTTTCTTGGAAATCGATCAAAGTAAATTTAAGAGATATACTATTTAGAAGCATGGTATTTAGAGTTATAGATATAGGTGTAATACCGTGAGGTTAAATTGCTGGATAGTTAGATAACCTAATTCATAAATACGTGACAGTATGTACAACATGATTCAAAGCACTGCATCTTATAAAATACCTTTTACTAAGTCGATTTGTTTAAAAATTGTTATGCAAATAATATTTTCCAAAAAACATTATTAATATTGTAAGATGTCAAAAATAATTTAAAATAGAAAATGTTCAAACAATATAATTAAAAAAATAATTTTAAAACGTCAAGAAATGTTTCAAAATATGGAAATATATTAAAAATTAAGAGGAAATATTTTTAACTAACAATTTCTTTAAGAAAATGTAGAATAATTCTATAAAATTAAAAACAAAATATCCGGCATCCATAAAAAATTCAGTTCCCGCCGGTATCTTGATAACTATCCGGTCTGCAGAGCTGCCAGACTTCTAATGATTTACATCATTTTTTATATAAATTATTTTTGTTTAAATCATTTTCAAATTGTCTTTTAGTTTTATCAAGATTTAAATCAAAGATGAAATAAATGTGACATAAATTTTAGCCCCCCGACTTATATTTGTAAATAAAATGCAAACAGAAAATATTAAAATAAACAATACCAATAATAAAAACATTAAAAAACTATTAGTTAAAAATTTTAAATAAAATTAATAATCAATTAATAATGCCAAACTTGGTCAAAATTGGGATAAAACTAGTCAAAATTCTGACAAAGCTGACCCAGGAAAAAGATAAGCCTTTTCCCGATAGAAACCCTACAAAAAATGGGGTGGACCTTGTCCAAATTGGGCCAAACCTGTTCAATATTATTACAGTCGATAGTTTTTTCATAGACATTTTCAGCTTGCAAAAACAGTGTTTCGCTTAAGACGATGGATGCCGGCACTGATAAATATTCTTGCTAATTTTGATAAAAATTGAAATTTTGTTTCCAGATAAATTAAATTTTATTTTATTTTTATTATACTTTAGTTTAGCTGGCAAACAGAAATAGTAAGCACCTGAACATCACGCTGTAAAAAGCTGAACAAAGTGTAAGCCTGATTTAAAAAACACTGAAATTACCGTCTGTTGATTTCTTCCAATGCTTATGCGCTTGTTTACACACTGAGCTGTATAATTTTGCCTGTTGAGCGACACATGGATGAATGTATCACAATTTCAGCAACTAATAACATCCAACTGACTGTTTTGCAAGTACATTTAATACTCCGCGCTATTGGTGACTCCTCTTTACGGCACATATTTCTCCAACTGTTTAGACGCGAGTGCCTTTTTGTGTAAAACAACATCTTAAGTAAGACAAATAAATATTAACACGTTCATTTTTACTGACAATAACAACCGATGTGTATTTATTACTCTACTCTTACTGTATACATTGAGCGGCGCGTATATACTACTGTCTCGCCTCGACATTAATATTTTTTATCCAGCAGGATTCAGTTCAAGCTTTCATTTTTGATGATCTGGCATCCGTTTCCAATCAAAAAGTGAATTCGGCGGTATCATCATAAGTCAAAACAAAACATTTTCTTATATGAAAATATTTTGTTACCTTTCACACGACTCTATCAGGCTCGGTTTTAATGACGCAATCTATTTTTTGCAAATGTAAATGTAAAAACCGAGAGAAGAGATCCGACAAGTGTGAAAGCTACCATTGCCGCTCTTGCCCCATTGTGAGTTTTACGACTTACAACATAGTCCGATGGTCTGAAAAGTTCAATTTACGACAATACTTGACTACTGATCAGACTCGACGCCAAACAGACACAATAATACTCGTGTGAAAGAGGCCTAAGACTAAAACGTAAACAATGAAAAATGTTAGTACAATGTTTCTAACAACGTAAAATAAAAGCAAATATTTACCAAAAGTGACAAAAATATTTCATAATTTTGTGTTAAAAAATGTGGAAAAATTACAATACACATGTTATTTGTATCTATTTTTATATATTAATTCAATTTTCTTGAACTCATAACAACAGAAATTTTATATAATTTATTTAAAACATCTAGTAAGTTGTTATATAATAATTCTTCTATTGCTGTTCTCAAAAGAAACATTGAAGCTCCTACTCGCAAATGAAGAAATTTGAAAAGAGACAAAACCGTTCATGTGACGTTTTTAGAAAGAACAATTGTCAAAGCCAAAGATACATCATTGGGATTCCAGTAGATCACGGTTTTTAAAATAATACGTAGTTCAGAGCGACTAGATAATATACACACATATAATACGTAGACCGTGCAGATATTATAACACCTCAATGCAGATACTGTAAACTAAACATATACTGCCCCATAGAAAGAGATTTTTCTTAACAACAAAAAAGGACATACTACGAGAAAAGTATAATGTATGCTCCAGAAAAGTATAGTATATACAAGGCCAAACAATTAAAAATCGACTCAAAATTTTAGGAATAGGGTCCAGAATACCAGAAAAGTTCCCATACTAACTAGACCACCCAGAATATTATTTCAATAAACGTTTGTGCACTTCTATAATGCGAGGCATATCTTGAAAGTAAGTTCCGTATAATAATGAAAAGAAATCAAGTAGAAACAAAAAAAAACTATGCAAAACAATCTACAAACCTTGAACTATTTTTCAAAATACTTTCCTATATTTTGCAGGCATTAATCATAGCGTGGCACGTTTTTGTATGCTTTTTCCATAAAAGGGCAGGCTGTGTTGTCAACAATGTGGTAAATTTTTGAGCTTAACATCGTTGTTGATCATCAAGAAACAATTTCAGGGTAAAAAAAGATGATAGTCGCTAGGGGCAAAGTGATGACCGTACAGTGGACGGCATTTGCATTGATTGATTTCACAAGCGGCGGGATTTTCAATTAGCGCCGTCATACTAACAAACAAGCACTACGAAACATACACAACACACAGCAAGTGCAAAATCTTCTTTTTCCTTGACTCATAGCAACTTCCGCGAAAGCACGAAACTACAATCAGCTGTCGCAGTAAAAAGATAACGAAAATTACTTTCTGGACAATAATATATAATTGAACTAATTAACAAATGCAAATATATCTGCTCGAGCCTTGGACATGAACGTATCCCTTACAAGTACCATTTTCCCTAAATTTCATTTTGGAACACATGGCAACATCAGTAAAATCATATAAAACGCTTAATTTGCAAAAAAAGTTAATTAGCTTTAACATACAAAGTGTATCATAAATCGCACCCCAGCGGGCAAACATAATTGTATGACCCTAAAATAAGTCAAAATTCCATGTTGAATTATTGTCAAACATTTCAAATTTCATATCTTATACCTTTTGTCGATGGAAATAACCAAATAAATGTTTTAATCAAGTAGGGCTTCATAAGTAATCGACAAAACAACTTTATAAGTCATATTTAATGTTATAAAGAAATTTCACATTTAAAAAATAACTCAAAATTTAAAGAAAATGCTCAAAATAGAGAAAACAAAATTTTTTATTCTCTCATTTCGACTTATTATAGGATCACACATCTATGTTTGCAAGATGGGCGCGCGAGTTATAATACACCCTGTATAAAGATGACAAAATGAAACTAAAATTTATTATTTACTATCATCAGAATGTAGGTAAAATCACGGCGAAAAATATGTTGTCCAAAGCCCTGGTCTATAAAAAGAAACGCCCGTGAGTAGGTGTAAACAATTCAAAATATTCAGCAAACTAGTGATAGAAAGTTTTATGACAACAGCTGATAATAAAAAATATTTATGGCAATGTTGTTGGTGCGTGTTGCAAAAAAAAGTTTTTGCAATAGAAGATATTATACCAGATTTGAGAGGTTTTATTAAAGTTTTCTGAATTTCAATGTAAGCACAATAACTGAAAGACCTGTGGATAAAACCAATTTCATAGTAAATTTTCGAAAATACGCACTGCGTGTACCAAAGTTTTACCTATAATAAGTTATATTACACTTCTTTATTTATTATTAATTTTTCACCCAGTGTCACAGATTATGACACATAACTATTTCAAAAACCGATTGCACTGCCTCTGATGGCAAAAAGACGAAATGTACTAAATATTTTCCATTTGGCCCACCCCAATACAAACAGTTTAAGGAAATATATCAAAGAGTAAACTTTGATATATATATATATATATATATATCTCATTTCCACTAAGATTTTAAAAACCCAAAAATAAAAGTGCTCAAAATTAAATTACAACTGTTATCTGAGTAGACCTAGAATACATAATGAACCAATGCATTGACTAAAATACCCATTTTTGTCAAGAAATTCAAGGAAGTATAATATAATTAAATTAGTTTTGAACAAAAAAAAGGTTTAATGGGCAAGGTGCATAGAAGCATGATCTACGTGGAAACTGGTGCATAAAAAGATTTAAATATTTCCGAATAAATTACGTGTTTTAGAACACGCTCTGTACGCAATTCATACAGATGGCAATACTTTACGACAGTAAAAATACAACAAATTGCTGCCAATAGAGGTAGCTCTCAAATGATTGTGACTTTGTATTTTAATTAATTTCATATTAGTTTAGGGAGAATTGTTTAGAAAAGAACAAATTATCCGGCCATTGGATTAGGTTTTCCATTATTTGCATAACAAATGCCTTTGTTTATGCCTAAACATCAATATAAAATAAGTTATTTTTAAATGTCAATTGCGAGGAAAAAATGATGACTAAAAAAATATTTCGATAGCAGAATAGTTTAAACATTTATTCATATGTATACGAAAGCAATTTTCTTAATTTTAATTAATAAACAAATAATCCTTTGAGCTCCGAGAGTAAAAAAATAATAGTAGGTAATATCCTAAAAATACACTTCTTTCATAAAAAAATGTTTTGATTAATTAATTTATTAAGTAAATAATTATCAAAATTTAGTAAATTGGTAAACTTGATTAAGCAAAAACAAAAAATTTAAATTACTTGACACATTGTTACTGTCTTCAAAGCCCGTAATTGTGTCGTTATTGATCACATATTTAGTCGTCGAACAAGCAATTTGTCTCCGCATAAAGGTGCATTAATTTATCCTTTATCAAAACTTCTAGGAAGTTTAATAATGAGAATCGATGTATGCAAAGCTCCGCTTGTTATACACAATCTGCCGATGAAACTTCATAATGTTGCGACATTTGGATAATAAATCTCAAACAATATGGCTCAGTTGATAACTTTAGATTACACGCAAATTTTATGCATTTGACTGAATTAACATTTTAGCCGAAAAAGATTTTTGATATTATTATTTGCGAAATATAATTCGTTCTTCTAACAGAAAGAAAGGTAAAATGTAACTAAAAATGTTGTAAAATTTACTGATCGGTTTAGTTGTATTAAGATTATACTTACACTTTCTCTAGTTGGCTTGGTGTAATAATGCCTTTCTTTCATTTATAATCTGTATCTTTTACCCCCTTAGTGTTGTTAAGAAAGTATTTATTAGAACTTAGAGGAGACTACTAATGGGCTAATCCAATATGTCAAAGTAATAAATTTAATATTTCCATGAGACTATATAACCACTCCAATTAATACATAGACAAATTATTTCTATTCCGTCGTTATTTTGCAGCAAAAAAAATACCCAATTGACTGGTTTTACACTGGTTTTTCCAAAATATAAATACCAATTCTAAACAATTTCTACTTCTCTCCACACTGCTTTACAAATTATAATGTTGACTTGTTCTCAGTACTAATTTAATCTGGGATTATAAGACAAGAATATTGCAATATAGGATAAAGTAAAGGGAGCTTACCTTTGCTCATCTGAAGGACAGGGTATAAAAGTGGCACATTCTCTCTTCTGAAAATTCGACTCTATCCAAGTTTTCGCAGGAGGCTGCAACAAGAAATATAATATAAGATTATTTTATTAACAATTGATTGTATTGCTGCTATAACAATTAAACTCATGTTGTAATACATTCCATCCCATTATTAGATTCCCAGAAATTTAATTGAAGCGAATTAATGTATTTATATTGATTTAAACTTTCAATGTTATCATTTGAATTGAGTACAATTGAACAAATTATACATCTCATTTTGAAAAATTAAAATATTTTAATTTAACAACATTCTAAATTATTTATCTTAAAAAATAACTTATTTATTTAAATGAAATTTAATGCTGGAGAATGGCACAACGCGCCTCTGAATATAAAACGGAATAATTAAATGACAAAAACGACGACTAACAAACTTTATTAATTTATACATTCCGTCACTTGTTACTTGCTGCGAAATGGCACCGGAAATGTAAAGAATGGTGTCTCTCGTCTCACTAATAATTCACGGACGTAAAATTCCCAAAAGCAATATTTTTGTAAGGCGTTTATTGTTTTCTCCGAGAAGAATTGGGGACGTAATTGAAACAAAAATAATATTCACAAAAATCAATTTGCAGGAATAAATAATGTCGAGCACGCAATGGAATGATTATCTTAAGAACTGAGTGGCACATCGGTAATGGAATGCTCATTTGTATGTCTGAGGGGCTGTAACATAGGGTTATAATGGGTATTGTATGGATGTAAAGCTTCATGCTGGTAAATAGGTTTATTAGCTGTAATTTAGTTGGCAGGCTTTGTTCCAATTTGCCCAAGTGAGAAATACAGGTATGTGGAACATTAGCAGTGATTGAATGTTATTCAATGTCATTACAAAATAGATATAATTGTTTATAAATAATTACGATAAATAAAAATATGTAATATATTTAATAGCGGTAAACTACAAACTAATTATTTTATGTTGTAAAAACATTTAAATATCTCATAATTAAAATACATATTTTACAAATTTAATTAAAGAATCATACAAACATCATCAGTTCCAATGCTTTGTATGACTATCGTCTTCTCTAGATATAGATGCTTAATGGCTGCCAAAATGTGAAATGTCAACTGTTCTAATTATTCGGTAACTTTTCTTAATTATAATTTCCTAAATATAATAATATCTTTTCGTAGCTATCTAAACATAAGTCGTAATAAATTTACAATAAAAAATTACCGATCCAAATGTAGAAATAGATAATGGAAACAGAAAGAAAAATCTTTAGAGGAAGCAACTAATACCCCATTTACAAATATGAAAAAAAGCTTTTATAATTCTTTAACCTTCCTGCACCGTTCGGGTCTATATGACCCAAATTTCAAAGTGCTGTATTTCTGTTAATTGTTTTATAGACTCTTGTGTCTTTAAAATAATTATATTATACTACGTTTTACAATACAAAATCCATTTCTTTTTCAATATTAAAAGATACATTCATTACGATCGGGTCCATATGACCCGAGGTTAAAAGTTTCCACAGTTAATGCATTTGAATATGGTTCATTCTTTTTCAAAATGATATTATCCTGTTGTTGGTGATGTAGATGAACAGTTGCAAAAAAGAAATAACTTATGACAATTTATTTACATCCCGCTAACTTGGATACCTTTTGCAGCAAGAGGTATGGCATGATATCAATCCGGAATATTATATATTAAATTCTTGTCTGGGCATAATAATACAATACCCTTGAGCTGTTACGATGGTAAACGTATACAAAATCTTGACAATATTGTAATTACAAGTACCGCCTCTATCTACTTTATCAAATAAAAAAATGCCGATGTGTGAAGTGTGCTGCACAGATTGGTAATAAATATAAAACAATATGTCACACATACCAAAAATACGTTTCCACATACTCCAACAATAATTGGTCTCAATTAGATACATATGTTTTGAATTTTTATAATACACTTTTTTGATTGCAGATATAAATGAATCTATTTTTATTGCTATTACTTACTTTATATTAATTTAAGGAATAAATATTATGTAATGTTTTATCATAATTTATTTGAAATTACCCTTACTTATTAAAAAAAACCATATACGGGTCAATATGACCCGAGCAGTACAAGTGTTGTTTGGTAATAAAGGGTGCGGGAAGGTTAAATTAAACTTCCAGTATACAAAGTAGTAAAAGTCTTAACCAACATTAAAAATATAAATATATGTTGGGTTGAGTTGGTTGAAAATAGGACAGTAGTTTACAGTCAATTATTTATTTAAAATATTAGTATTATTAATAATAATACTATCTTGAATTCAATAGCTTATGTCAAACCAGATTTTTATGATCCTACTTGGAATCATAGCACCTATTCAAGTTGGATTTGTTTGGCCAAATCCATAAAAAATCAAAGAATTGTAAATGTCTTTAAAAATAATGTTTGCATACCTGCACGTATAGTTCAACTTATTATTTTTAGTTTAAGATAATAGTTTTTTGATTATATGTTTTTTTTCTCTAAACATAATTAATTTTTGATCAACAATAATCGTTTTAATAAATAAAACAGTTTTGTTTAAATTTGATCAGTTATGTCAAATGCAGTTCAGTGTTACAAGCATATTAACTAAACTTCAATAATGATGCCACAGTGTGGTGAAAGAATTGTCGCAGTACAATTAAATATTTTTGAAACCTTACACAAATGTGTTTTATATAAGTTTACAATGAAGTTTCTACACGTATCAGCCGCTACAATTAAATATAAATTAACTATTTTATTAATATTTTCTTGTTTACACTTGCCTAGTCCCCCAATTGCAATTATAAATAAATTTAAAGATGCTTGAATGGTGGTAGCCTTCACTATGTCATAGTGCATTTTAATAAATAAAACAACTTTTTCCACTTACTATCTTACCACAAAAATTATTTATTATACCGAACTAGTTTCGATCAAATACCTGGGCATTATCATACGTTAGAATATTTATTTCTGATGATGACCAATTACCTGGTCAAAACTAGTCCGGTTTAATAAATAATTTGTGTGATAAGATATATAAAAAGTTGTTTTATTTATTAAAGATGTCTGTTCTGCAAATACAATATTAGCAAATAACTTTTAATTGTTCCGCCTATAAAGAAACCAATCTATGAATTTTAGTATGTCTGCATAATTGTTGTGTATCATTATTTGCATATAATATAAAAAAATCATTGTTGATCACCTGGTATTCTCGTATATTTTGACTAACGGAAATGTCATACTAAGACACCAAAATACCCAGTGAGTTATATGAGGTGTATCTACAAAAATTGAGATAATCTAATATATCGGCATGCAACCCATGGCTAGTATTAGTAAGTTAATTTTTTTTTGGAAAATCGACCAAATGAGTATTATTGCTAATTGCTAAAAATTACTCGAAGTAGCCTCATTAGTAGCATTTGTCTTCATTTTAACAATGTGTTCCAAGCGTGCTTTGAAGAGCTGGCAAATTCATCTGACAAACATCCGTTCTTTTATTCGATTTCATTACCACAAGAGACAAGTCTTAGTATTACTAACAAAACCCCCTAACAAAAAGATAATCAAAGAAATAATCATCTTCTTCCCGTACTTTTGCACAAAGAAAATCAGCGTTCAGAAAATCGTTCGTTCTAGTCAAATGATAAATGCCATATTATACTTAACCGTGTGTCGTAGCACATCCGGCACTTTAGGCCACAAGTAAAACCTGTATGTTATTGCTGGAAAATGTACCATCGCATACGTGCTCGTATGCGATGGTGCATTTTTCTGCACCAAATCTAGACTCAGCTTGGCACGACTTGTGTTCTGCAACACTTGTCTTACTCATTAAAACTTAATGCTGATATCTACTATTTGTTCAATCGTCTTAAGAAAAAATCTGAAAGAAGTAAACTCAGTTAAAAAAGAAGTCTCCGACATTTTTCGAAAGCTTTACAAACGTTATCAAAAGTATGTTATGTCTGTTGGCCAAAACTTTAAAGGTAAGTCGCGCGTGCATTCTGTTTTTGTGTTATTATTTATTATAGCATTAATCAAATTTATTAGACACATCTCGTATATAAGCATAATATACTAATATAATATATCAGGTTTAATAAAATAACATAAATTGGCATATAATGCTATTTAACATGCCCGCGGTGAAACGTGTCAATAGACTCCACCCAAATGTCAACATCTACTGATGTAAAAATATACATTGTACGGGAGCAGAGATTCGTAGCAAGATTCAAGTCTACATTACTCTTTATTTTTCTTTCTTTTATTTTTTGTTTGTATACTTACTTGTACTTTGTTTATTGTATTAATTTAAATTACTTTTTAAATTACGATAAATAATGGCATACAATGTATCCTTTGGCACACACAAATGTATAATATAAAATAAATAAATAAATATAGGCAATCTCCTTCACGTGCTGCAACCCGTCATTATTAACAATGTAAAAAAAGAGAAACTTCAAGACAAGAAGTTACTTTTCTACTGTCAACGATCAAAAGGTTAAAAATTACCCTTTATAGCAAATAAATCCTTTGAGATCCCGTTGGCATCTAAAGGCTCATACATAGCAATGCTAAATATCCCATAAAACTTTTAATAAAATCTAGTGAGATCTATGTACTATTAAAACATATATACACTCGTTTCAAAATATGTTTATGATGTGGCATTTTTTAAACACGATGGAAAAATTATACGTTAACACGATTGGCCACATAAGTCGAAGGATCATAGATCCAAAATCCGTACAATAAAAATCTAGTGCACTTATATTTTATAGTCAATGATTCTAATAGTAACTCAATATAATATATGTTTACCTATAATACAAATTCTACAAAAATTCACTTTAATAGTAAGGGTAAAACATTTCCACATTGACATTCCAAAGGAACAGTATGAGAAAAGAGATGTCAAAAGAAAATCAAGATAAAACAAACAATAATGAAAATTAGAACTGCAGGACTCTACCTAAGAAGAAAACTTAAAACGCGATATACTGCAAACGAAATTGAATATAATAAAAGTCTCTAAATAAATAAATAAAAATAAGACAAAAAAACTGCAATGAAGTAAAGTATTATTTTGCTCGAGAAAAATATAGCAAAATAAACTAAGAGTGTGCTAGCAAAGTTATATATAACTGTGGTGCAAAAATATCAATATCTATACTAATACGTGAAGTAGAAACTTTGCATCCCTTTTTAATGCCATTGCGTGCACGGAAAAGAGTGAGGTTTGGCATAGTTAAAGTTCATA
>JARJEC010108605.1:0-15895 GCA_030264575.1 Tachinus sp. AB-2021
AATCAAACTCGGCGAATATATTGAATCACTTATTATTTGTGAAATATCTAAATTTTATTCTAATACTTGTTGTAATAAACAAAATATAGCGTAAAATGCTTGAACGAGGTAGAAATTTTGCGCACAGAATATAAAATATATAAATAGAAGTGAAAAAAGAAAATTGACGTAGGTTTTTAGCGAGTTTTGTTTTAATTTAACAAAAGACAAATTTGACAGCTTGTTTACATAAAAAAGCAATGATTGAGCTTATTAACAACAATACGCATTAAACAGTGATTGAAGTAACCAGAACTCTAATATTACTTCAAAAAAAGTATTCCCAACATTTTGTTGTTCGGCAGCTTGGGATTGTACAGAGAATGGTGCTCACCATTCTCTGTACAATCCCAAGCTGCCGAAATAAAGAAATAAGTACTGTACAAGGGAGGCGAGATACATGCCAACATTTGAAAAACCACATCAATTGATGATAGTTTTATGCGATTGCAAGCGCTTAGAAATCGTACTATTACTGCACTAGACTTTCTAGAAAATCTGATAAGGGCAAGAAGAACAAGAAGTGACCAAACTGTCCTAAAGAACTGAGGTAAGTGACGTAAAAGTGCCTAAATTAACAAGACAACATTGCAAGAGAAAGATGCAATTATGGAGAGAACACATACTCAAACACACAACTTCGCCATTAGATTCCCGTTATGTGTAGTGACGAGTCTGAGTTTGTTCTGCCAGGTATTGATGGACGTGCACAAGTTTGGAGTATGCCTGGAGAACGTTTTATTCTAAATACTGTATACAACACTTTCTCTTTTAGTGGTGGGTCCATATTGGTGTGTTGTGGTAAGTCAATTAACACTCGCACAGACCTTGTAATTATTCTCAAGTGATTTTTGCGATTGTTGGTCAACATTTTATTTTGACGCAGGTTTATGCCAGACCACATATCGCGCAGAGAGTCACTGAATACCTCAACAATCGAAATATTATTAAGTTGGAATGGCAAGCATACAGCCCAAACCTGAATCATATTGAACATGTTTACAGCAATAAGTGCATAAGTGCAACGCAATTAATATAAACAAATCAAACTTGACAAATGAATTAATGACTGTCAGATGCATAACACCATCAATGCATCATGCATTGTTGCAACAAATTTAATCGATCAAATTTCGGGATATAGTCTACTAAATATATTTTGTGCAATGAATGTTATACAAACTATTTTCTTTTATATTAATAAACCACCAACATCACGTCGAGCCATTTTAAAATTTTTGACAAATCAGACAACATACACTGAAAATTGCTAATGTGCAAGAATTGCTATTGCTAACAGCAATAAGTGCATTGCCGCTAAGCAACCCAATCAATATAAACAAACTGAACTTAAGAAATTAATTAATATTTTTCAATGTCAGATGCATAATCAAGGCAGCCATATTTTTCAAGCAAACATTCATTTTACGATCATTTTCAATGCACTTAATATTATATTACTATTGAATATTCTTTTCCACATACTTATTTTACGATTACATGTTAACTGTTCATCATAATTACGCAGAAAAGAAAGTGTGTTATATATGTAAATCTTAAAATAGCCAAGATATTTACTTGACCGTATTAATTAAATCACGATCTTAATTATCAGATATTTGAATTTTATTATGAACCAAATTTAATTCTAGATGGAACATCTAATGCAAAATATGTATTAAAGTTGGGTTAGTTTAGGTTAGGTTAGGTTAGGTTAGGTTAGGTTATCGAAACTGTTCGATAATTTTCAATGTATTTAATATTACTATTGAAAAGTTTACATTCAAAACATGGTTGCCAATAAGAAACCGTATTAATGCTATTTCTAGGCAACCATAATTTTTAAGCAAACTTTTTGATAACTTTAAATGCACTAATATTTTATTACTACTGAATCTTTTTTCCACAAACTCATTTTACAATTACATTTAAACTATGTTAATTTATCATAATTACGCAGAAAAGAAAGTGTGTTATATATTTTAATCTTAAAATAGCCAAGATATTCACTTGACCCTATTAAATAAATCACGATCTTAATTATCAGATATCTTAAATTATGAACCAAGTTGGATTCTAGAACGAACATCCAATGAAAAATATGTATTAAAGTTAGGCAAATTTTGTTGATCAAATTCATGATTATAACATAATTAAACCAAGAGTATTAAAAAATATTCATCATGTGATAATGCATTCAATAACTCACACGGTTGAAAATGGTAGTACATAATTAAATTAAATTGAGTAAATTAATGTTTTATCATCTTTTAATTTTAATTAAGGGTATTCTCTCAATTTGAAAAATTGAAAACTATTTTTTTGTTATCCGCTTTGCGCCAAAGAAAATTTCACAGTGTAAGGACGTCCAATGAAATTAATTATTTAGATTACCAAAATACCACAAAATGGAGCTTATAATTGGATAAATAAAACAAAAAATTGTTTGAAAAACATGTTTTTTGGTATACCATATAATGTAGTTATTATTCAATAAAATGTTATTATTTTTTTAATAATTTAGTCGTAACAAGTTAATCTATTACGCACCTTCAATATTTTTAGCATTTATCAAATATTATATAGTTAAAGACTATCAAAAATAACCCAAACTATTGTTGTAATAGTGAAATTTTTAAACTATTAAAATAAAATTATAAACAAAAACGGGCTGTGTCGCGGTGTAATACATTCTTTTTGTAACCTACTTATGAGCTTATTTAAAGTACCCTTAAATTTAATTTGAATTTGACAATTATTTGCAGTTGGTCTATTTTGAGTATTTATTCATTTATTTCCATATTTGCCGTTACTCGATAATTATAAATTATCAAAATCTAAAAATAAATAAACATACTTACTTGCTTAATTTGTTGTTGAATAGTAAAAGTTTATATGTAAACTATCTTTTCGTTAAATTTAAATTTGTATTATTAAATAATACTTTTTCAATTACAATTTACGATTTAAAATGCAAAAGAAAATATTGCAGGTTGAGTCCGAGCAACACTACGGTAAAAACGTTCAATCTAGTTGGACATTTGGTCAAACAGATCTATTAATTAACATTTTATTATTATTAGGAATCGTAGACAAGCGAAAATCCGCATTTTTTTTTAAGCACAACTATTCACCGAAACATACACATTTCTTAACCCTTAAAATAATTGTCAACTCAATGGCGTAACATATCTCACTTTAAATATGCCATGTTGATCTACTAACCTGATCATCTTCTTTGAGGGTTTTTGTAGATGGAAATACAAGAATTTAAGCAACCAAAGCGCAGTGAAATGTTTTAAAAATATCGGATAGATTAAACAATCGATTTGCTCAAAATTTTGCCAAAAACAAATTTTTAAAGGACTCTTTTCTCCCACCTCCCTCCCGCGTTGCACAGTTATAAAGTACTACTAATATAGAACAGATTCTATATAAATTTGCACCCATACAGATAGATTCGCACGAATCTATCTCAATTCCACTCATCGATTTTATATTTTCTCTTTCTTTGCCTCAAGTGCATATGAACTTTAACGCGTCAAGTGCATATTAACTTAAAATTTGTCGCCAAAGAGAAAGTAGATATAAAATCGATGAGTGGAATGAATAAAATGGAGCAACATCAATATATAAAATTGAATTTGACGACCTAATATTTGTCAATGTCAGATACATAAACCCATGTTAAGTAAAGAAATTGGTTTTATTAATTTACTTCGATACACATTTAATAATTTATAAACAGACCACAGTGGTAAGGCCCGGCGTAGCGGTTGAGAGACCGTCAAAATAATTGAAATAAATAATCCAAGCACAATTATATTTTGATTGTGCGTTTGTATATCTCTATCTATTTTAGTTATTTCACCACATGCCACTCGTTTATTTGCTCTCATCGTTTCTGCTTTTATACAAACTTACCCATTTCTGATATAATAATGTTTCCTGTTTACTCGATGTTACTCATTACCTTTATTTTTTCCTTCAGACATTGTTGTAATGTGGTTGTAAGATTTGGTATTCATTTCATTTTCTCAATTTTGTTTCAAACTTAATCGGTCGTTTTTTTTTGCTTCAACATTTATATTGTCTTTTTTATTTCCTCTGGATTCTAGAACAATAGATGCGTTTTCTTATTTAATCATACCACTCACCTACAGTACTTTGCATGAATCGACTCTAGTTTTCTGTTATTTCCAACCCCAAACATCCGCTCCATATAACATCATGCTTTTTAAACAGTAAAAATAATTTATTAAACATCATACATCAAATTTTTATACTTTGAAACTTTCTTTCACTTATTCACCATATTTGTCCAGCAACTTTATTTGCTTTTTGCGTTAGTTGTATATAAAAAGTAGTAGGTTTAAATTTATAAACTAATATTTTTTAATAATAAACAAAAAATAGCTGTTTTCTGCAAATATTTATTATAAAATATTTACTTTAATAAAAACTTTTAAATTTAACCACCAAGATTGCAATAAATTGAAATATAATTCTTATAAACATATTGAGTAGTAAAAATACAACATTATAATGAAAATCGAAATTTTAATTCTCATAACCCTTAAATATTTAACGCATACATTCAAGTGTCAATATATCACGAACGTCTATGGGAAACATCTATATAATGTTTATTTCAGTAGCTAGATAGCTTTTAGGGCAAAAATAAAATGAAGATTTTTTATGACGTAGACAATGCACCAGAAGCCTTCTTATATCCTTCTTATATGTGCTTATGCCTGCTGTCATTTTTATCAAAATTTAAACTTAGTAATAGTTTTTTTTTGTTTTTAGACTTCTTGCCGTTGGCGTATGCTTCATTATAACAAAAACGAAATTACTTTCAATAACAATTTAAACGGTAGCAAACTTTTTTGTCCAGATTATTTTTTTCCATAAATCAGTAATTAAAATTGTTTCCTGTCAGGCAATATAATGTACTACATTGTTAAATAAAATTGGGAAACCTCAATGCATAGCATGTCATGTATGCAATTAGGTATATTTATTCTTTATCATTTTATACCACCCAATTAATAATGTTAAAATTAGTGTCCGACCGAAACTCGATTTTCAGCCGAAACCGAATACTCGGCCCCTTCTCTAGTTTCCGCCGAAACCGTAACCGAAACCGAAACTTATGTAGTTAAGTTATATTTAATTAAATTAACTTTGACAAAAAACACTAGAGGGTATCTAGTGTTTTTCCAAGCTTTGCAACAGACTATTCGACTACATTTAATAACTATAAAAGACTTCAATTTATTAGGAACCTTTATTTTTAAAATCTAATTTTTTATATTAGATTCTAAAAATAATGATAATGTAGTTTTAATATTTAAGTTTTTAGTTGTCTATCAACACACGATCAAACGTATATAACACAAAAATTTGCAAAACTCTGCGTTTACTACAAACAAAATAGTTAGTAAACAAAAAACGCTTTTAATGAATTTTAAATGAAAAAAAAAATTGCCACAAAAAACTAGAATCAGATAATAACATAAGAATCTGATTAAAAAATCCTTTTAAAACAATATTTTTAAAACCATAACTTTTATCGTAAATTTTTAAAAACATTGGCCTCAAATAGTCTTTTTAAGAAATATTTTTAAGTAAACAATAGTTTAGGCCGAGCCGAAGTTTTGGCCTATTTTTGGCCGAAACCTGCAAAAAGGCCGAAACTGAAACTTTCGGTCAGTTACTATGTAAAATGATATATTTTCCAATATTAAATCAATGCATAATCATAAAAGCATTTTAATAGTTATTTTATTATACATTTTACGATTGTTATACACTTGGTAGGTAGGTATAACAAAAATGTAAAACATCATAAATCAATGATATGATTTATATGTTTTAAATGTTTGTAATAGCTTTGCTTACGTTCTTATAAATTTTCCAAGCAATTTTGTTTATTTTTATTAAAGCAGATACCAACAGCCGGTGTTTGTCTATAAATATATAAAATTTGCATTTGAAAGAACATTAGCTATACTTTCTAAATTAAATAGATATTTGTAATGATAATTGTGCAGATTTTGATAATTTAAATACGTATCTTTGTATATATTTATTTATGTCTCTTAGAAAGTCTGTGAAATTTATATTAATTAACAGTAAATTAACATACCATAAGATGTGTATTATAAATCGACTAACAGGAAATGGCCTCAAAAAAAACTTTCATCCGTTCGATCATTGTGCCATATGCTGTGTCATTTTATTATTATACTTTATTATGCATACGGTATGACTAAAAAGAAGCACAATGTTTATGTAATTATCATAGAATGCAATTTTCACTCAACTTAAACAATCTCTAAGATTTCATTTTTGGTATCCTAATAACATACATTCTTTCAACGAGGACGAAGGCGCAAGAGCTTTCATCTTTATAGTAGTTTTATTTTGTACAAACAATTTTTTAATTTACCTTTTATGTTTATTTATATACTGGTTTTTTGTATGTATTCCGGATGTCCCGTAGCTAAAGGGTTACGAATTGGGTCCCTTGGAATTAAAACTCACATTATGCAATTTTAGCAAGATCGGACTTTTAATGTTATTCAGTAGTAAAAATATTGAAGAATCTATTAAAAAGAAAATTCTTTAAATAAAATTTACTATATTGTTGTTAAAATTGCTTTACAAACCAAGTAAAACTCATAATAAAATAATAAGGTTGTGATTTTTTATTCCAAACATTTTCTATATTAAATTAAAAGTAATAGGCTCTTACTGTTGATATTAAAAATGATTTTAATTTGATTTTCTTATACCCACATTTATATCCCACATTCCTCCGAAGAACTAAAATGAAGTCAACAACTACACAGTTGTTTAAATAGCATACTTCATTGTATTTACTGACAATACTGACATATTTATGTGACGTTAGTATACGTACGACGCTGTGAGTGAGTGAGTGAGTGAGTGAGTGAGTGAGTGAGTGAGTGAGTGAGTGAGTGAGTGAGTGATTGAGTAAGTGATTGAGTAAGTGAGTGAGTGAGTGAGTGAGTTTAAAATAATTATAATGTGGGGAACTTTTCTTCTGATTGCCGAGCGTTTTTTTTGTTAATATTATAATAACTTATTTGTTTTAATACATAATGAAAGAGAAGAGTAAACTAACAAAATATTTTAAAAAACTGTTCATCAGTACATTTTAATTTAATATAAAAAACATTTTCAACAAAAGCTTACAATATTGTTGTTTTATTGGCATCAAAACTTACAATATACAAATATTTAACATTTTTAACAATTTTTTAAATTTAATTAAATGACAACTGTGCAAAACGTTTTTGTCATTCAACAATTCATATTTGATAATGTGAGTTTTAATTCTAAGCGTTCAATTAAAATGTTCTATCTGTTCAGCTAAAATTCTCTCTGTAAAATGTTACTTGATTAAGATATACAAGAGAGTTGGATTTTACAACTAATTTATGAAAATATGTAATAATTTGAAAACAGCTGAATGCATGCTGATCGTATTCTAGTAACATTTGGCACCCTTATGTTTTTATGATGACAAATATAAATTTGATCATAAATAGAACAATTTCTAAATTTATGCCGCCATTTTTTAGTGTACTCGTCATGGGTGAAGATGCTATATGTCATATCCTCAAGTTTTGAAAATCAAGTTTAATGTTATTTGGTTCGCACTACTGAAACAGTTGTATGCTTTTGTATGCTTTTGAAGCAACTTTATAAGAAAAAGGTATTTTGAAAACAAGTTTTATTAATACTATTTTGACTTCAGAATCTCTAACTGTTTAAATGGTTAGTGATACAAGTAAGTAAATTAATAATTATTTTATTAATTTTAGGTAAATCAGTTGTGTTTTAGATAATAAGCAATATGCTTTTTAAAAATTAAACACCTTCATAGTAAGAATGATTTTTCACTCCCAATATATAATAGTAACAATTGAGATACGACATGGTGTATAACAATACACCATGTCGTATCTCGATTTGTTAACGTATTGATATTTACACAAGCACTTCTTCAATCAAGGTATTTGGCAGATTAAGAAGCCTTCCTAATCCTGAAAGTTCTGTATTAGAGATCAGTACATATAAATTATACAAAAAATGCAACTGGCAAGTATTTGTCAACTTCATATCTTGTATTTGGTTTTGTTTAGTTTATAATTTTATTGTCAGACATCCGTTTAAAAGTGACACAAGTTTACCATTTTTTTATGTTGATGTGTTATTTATATTTATGGTGGCTTTCAATAACAAATTAGACTATAATGGAGTCGCTTTTAAGAACTGTTCCGAGACATTTTCCCTCTTACGATATTTTGAAGCTGAAGATTATCAATTGCAGAATTTGTCTATTCAATACTTTCAGAGCATTTTGTTGAGACTGACAATTACAATTTTAAAAACTGTTATTATATTCTATATTAAAGCTATTTTTATTATTAATTAAAGTTATAAATTAAAGTTATTTTTATTATTATTATTTTTATTATTATTTTTATTATTATTTTTATTATTATTTTTATTATTATTATTAAAATGAAGACAAATAAATTTGAGCATATTTCATGAAAGTTTAAAAATGTGTCTTAGTGTACTTATTTTTCACTTGTGTGAATTATTAGTAATAACTCTCTACACTCCTGAAAATATTGCATTTCCAACACTTAATGTTGAAATAACTTAGTATTTAAAATTTTAAAACGTAATACAGAGAGTATTTTGATGGATTATCGCTTTAAATTTGTTTGATTTTGACAAAAAAATACTTATTCACGGTTAGTTTCAGTCTCGTGCGGTATTTGATTAAACTATTTTTTGATGTATTAGTTTTATATTCTTAAAAATAAGTCGAGTTTAAATTAAAGTACAAATGTTAAAGACATAAATTATATTAAATTACTTTTAATCACCGATTAAATTCCGAGACCTCCGAGTTTTGTCAGTTAATTCGAGAGAACGTGTTACATGGCAACGAAGAGTACAAATTTGATAAGTATTAAAAGCCCAACAGCACAGCTGGAGGGCTTTTATTATCAAATTTACATGATTCAATTGCCATGCAATACGTTCTCAAAAATTACCGCGAATCAAAACTTGGAGGTCGAGGAATTTATATCCAGATTATTTCCCAAATAATAATTCTTTTACTTCAACCTAAACTGTTTTGCCATTTGACATTAAATAACAAATGAATGATTGGGCATAATTAAACATCCTCTAGCTTTTTACAAAGCAACATCAATTTTTAATTATTGTTATAGCATTGCAAAAAGCTGTAGAAATTTAATCAGTAAAAATATTCACGCTGGACGCAGCAAGCTGTTTAATCGAGAAAGTGCACTTGTCATTGGTTGAAATTTGAATTTTAGTGACATTTTATTGGCTTTTAATCTATGAGTTAAATAATCACACTTTAATTTCAATTTTATAATTTTTATATTGTTTCCGCGATTATTTCATACCAAAGACTGCGTTACGAAACACAAATGAATTAGAACCAATCAAGCAACCAATTCTAGATAAATTTGTTGCGGCGATTACAAAAATCATGTAGAATTCGACTGAGGCTCCGTTACTGGTTCTTTATTCATATTATGTTTCGGCACGTCAGTTTGCATCAATAACAAATGAAAAATATGAATGAAAATACACGACTTGGAATTATTTCAAGTGAAATAATACAAGAAAAAGTTACCCAACCAAAAAATACAATTTTGTGAAAAAATACATTTGGAAAGAATTCATGGATTTTATTGTCTAGAAAAATTTTACGGTGAACGAGACTTGCAGTTTAGAATATATTTTGAAAATACTAAAAATCTGGAATTTTACATGCGAAAAAGGAATGGTATGAAGAAAAAGTAGTTAAGATTACATGGAATATCACTGTTAACTTAGTGCAAGAGAAATGTTTTCTGATTTTCTAATAATAAGGCCTAATGCGTATCAAAAACGTTATAAATAACGGAATATGTTATGTTATCATAACGTGTAAAAACTAGCATGCGTCATAACATATATTTAAAAATTTGTATTGTGTATCAAGTAATGTTATGCCCTATTAGTTAATAATATAATGTTAAAACGGAATAAAGTTTGGGTAACAGATTAGAAGAAAATAAACATTGAATGATACATTAAATTATAACGTTTTGTCAGATTTGACAAATAAAACTGTTATGGAGCCCATGAAAGAATAAATTTGTGCAGCTGTCATAGCAGCTATTGAAGTGTGGATGCCGGACAAATGCATACTTCCTACTTATACCTAAATATCAAAAAGGTAGGCCCGACTTTTTCTCTTAACTTATTCAGTTGTAGTTCATAGAATATTTTATGAGTTTAATTTATGTGACTCATAGACATTTCTATTTCTTACGTTGGGTTTATTGATATAAATCATATTTTCAACGAATTTTTAAGCTAATATAACAAAAACACAATTTTAAATACATTAAATACCATTTTAACACACGTTATGTCAAACGCAAGGAATTGCAACGGATACCTGAAAGTATGAGTTCTGCACCGTTATCAGCAAATGAATGTCAAGCGATAATTCTTTAATCTTCCCAATGGATTGCAAATTTTTTATTTGCATTTATTTACATAGCGTCTTTGGAACTCGCTTGGAGAGGAGGCGAAGGGGCATTGATAGTAATCCAAAAATTCATGGATGAATTAAATAATTCTTCAGAATAGACTGGTAGTATAATAATACAATACTATATTTTCAAAAACTTCTAAGGGTGGACGAAATTAAAAACAACACAAAACAAGAGCAATGAAGATGCCTGTCCGGTAAAATTACCGGAAGAAGTTATTGTCAAAACGTGGTGATAACACTAACATAGATTGACTTTTTCTTAATGTCAACAAGAGTTGGTCGTCAGGAAAACGCTGGTACAAAAATATGCCAATTGGTTGCAATGAAGAAGTGATTAAACAATCAGCTGAAATAATCGGCTTAAACACTAAAATGTGTCGGAATTTCGATCGCGTACTTGAATCGACGCTTTCTTGAACTTGTATCTTAATATATTTATTATTTTAAAATAATTAACCAAAAGTGTTGGTGTTAAAATATTTAAAGAAACAAATATTATCCATTGTTTTGTTACTTACTCTAGATCTTATTATAGTGCGGATCTGAAAAGCAGTTGAATATGTTAGTTTTGATTTTACACTTGTTAGAGGATTTTTTTCAAAAAAATATCGTTTTTTTTTGTTTATTGCTGGAGTGGAAGTTAGTTAGTTAATATAGGGTTTTTCAGGATCCTCCTCAGCTGCACTGCTGAGCTTGTTAATTCCAACATTTCCGACACCAAGGCGTTTTACTAGACGAACAATTGTGTATGTAATAGATGTTGATGTTGATAATGATAATTTTTAAAATAAATATGACAGCATAACAAAACACTTTTGGGGAATGGGGAATCCCCACTGCAACCACTGTCTGGATCTAACCAAACAAGTTTGAACATGCCTATTAACTAATGTTAATTGTTTTTAATTTAAAAAATATTTTTATTTATTTTACATTATAATATAGAATACCGAAAAACCAATATTTCTATGTAATACCACTATTGTATACCGTCTAAATTTAGTGCAGAATCTCGGTTTTTAGGATATCGGGATTTCGGTATTGCATTCTTTAGTGGTATAGCATTTGAAATTATTTTATTGGTTTTTAGAAAAATCAAAAAATTGTCTGAAGTTATGATTAATTATTTATTTCTGTTTTAAGGGTATTCAATAATTATACATATGTCAATATTTAAAAACAGATGAAAAGTAAATATTATGTCAAGTTTACACATTTACATATCCGCTAAAAAAACTTGATTTGCTGAAATTTGTATCTATTGATTAATGATTAATGCCATTTTAATTTATAATAAAAAATGCGCAGTCGCGTTTGTATATCTGATACGGACAGACATTAATTAGTTTGACAAGTTTATTTTGTTTATATTGAAGGAGCGCTCAATGTACACTCATGCTCGTATAAATCTAGTGTAAGCAATTTAGATCTGGGAACGCTATTATCTATAATAAAATTGTTTGTTGTACAATGCTTGCATTTTAAATTGCGAAAATTTTTCTTTTTTTTGTGTTTATAGAAAACAGTCAAATTTCACGCTTAACGATTTAATCCTATACTCTAAAAAGCTTTGAAGCATTGCAAATAGAGTTAATAGCTGGCAATAAATAGATAATTAAATAAATTTATGTGACCAATATTTGCAATATATATTAATGAATGATTTTAGTATAGGCAACCAAATATGCAAAAGAACGTCAGAACAAATAAATTATCAAGAGTACGTAATATTATCATTAAATTACTTCAAAAATAACCCAAACAAGATGAATTTATGAAACTATAAATAATTATTATTAACAATGGAAAATTTTACAATTTATTTAAAATTAAGTTAATCTGCGTAATCTTTAAAATTATTATAACTATATATCAATTTTACTGATCAAACAGTTGTTGAAATTAAAGCAACGCGTAGATACATTTCCATCACTTATAAATTACAGCGGTAGCGCTTGTAGAACTAGTACAAGCTTGAGGCGCTGTAAACATGATTTTTTCAGCAATACTAACTTTATTTTGAATAGAATTTTTGATGTACTCATTGGCAACTGCTATACTTCGCAATCCATCTTGGCGTTTAATGACTGCAAAATTTTCATCAGCGTTTGAAATAATTGACGCCGATGACCGGCGGAAACAATGACCAAAGTACAGATGGGACTGCTTTAATTTTAAGAAGATTACTATTTGTGAGGGTAACTTGGAAAATGTTTTTATGCCAACGGAGTGTTTGGAAGACTTATTATTTTTATAGAAAATAAAAAAATGGTTGATGTTTCGTGTGTGTTGCCCCAATGACAAATATTATCAAATCAAATTTAAAAGGGTCTTCTGTTCATTATCTACTATAGTAAAAATTTGATTTGTTTTGGTTTTGGACGCCCTAATTGTTACTAAAAATGTTGATCTTAAATCTTGTATATCATCCTTTTCTAATTTTAAAAGTTCATCTTTCCTTAATGCACCAGTTACTCCGAAAATGAATGCAACCTATAGAATAATATATTATTACAGTAGTTTAACTTGCCGAACAAGATGCATTAGTTATTAAGAAACGGCTGTCAAGAGCATTAGAAATAGATGTTTCTACTTTTTTTTTCAATTGTTTTTGATTTTTTTTTTTGGGATGTAGCCCTCGTTTTGACGTTTAATAAATATAATTAATTTATTTATTATACTTGTTTATATCCATGTGATTTATATTTAAAGTTGCTTTAAGCATAGAATATTTTGGCCATAAGCTTGCTATTATGTCTTTTCCTACAATAACGGAGAAATATGCCAGCATTACTGACTCCGAATACTGCATGACTCCCTTCTCTGTACACCACGTAATACATTCTTTATAAGTCTTCTTATAAAGAACTATGCTTTTTTGGGGAGTAAACTTATACAAGCCACATGGGCAGTGTGTAGAACTTCCTGTGGGATGTTTTGATTATTTATCACTCAACACTCGAATGACAGATTTAATTTAATTTTTTGTTTTGACATAATGAATATCATGGCAATTTGATAATTGTATAGTATATTAAAATTCGGGGTTTTGTCAAAGAACAAAATGATTAAATTTTTGTTATTTTAAGGAACGATCGAAGGAAAAATATTGTAATCAACGCAAGTGTTAATGGCAATTAATAATCTCAACAAATTAATGGCCTCCCTGGTGGTCGGGCATTAAAAATGTTTCGATTATTAATCGCTGTCATCAACACATAATTGTCAAATATGACAGATATTATTTGAATTTTCTATGACGAACGTTTCTTATTGGTAACTATGCGTTTGTAAATAATATTGCCGTTATAATAAATTATTTTCACTCATCAATACGCGACATTTTTAATATTTTTCTTTGCAACAAGAGTTTGAAGATTTTTTTTGGTCTGCCAATTCTTTTTATTAGTAATGATTGATTTAGGTTTCTTGCATGCTTCATGAATATTAATGCCGCTAATAAAAAACAAGAATGTTTATTCAAGACGATTAAAATATGATTAAAATGTTAATGGGAGGCATTGAGAAAACTTAACATTCATTGTTGATGACATTCGCTTTACCTTTTTAATTATAAATATGTCACGTTATTTTCTATCTAAGCGGGAAAATATGTTGTTATGATTGGATAACCTTTTAAACAGGTTAAACCAACGAAAGCCTACCAAAAGTTTTTCTAAAAAATATACGATGTTGCCATGTTATAATCCGCTTTTCTAATACCCGTTTGCACCACGGTCAGTTAAAAGTGGCGGTTACTTAATCTTTAGTTAATTTTAACTTTCACTTTAAAGAATTTACATTGCACAATAATTATCAGTTAAGTAACTTACAGTTAAATCTGGTCTTAAATGTTCATGTAAATCAAATTATTTGTACACATGTCAGGTAAAAACTAAAAGTTACCAGAAAATGTTGGCGGTAAAATCAAATAATTTAACGTTAAATATATAAGATATTTTATATTTTCTTTTTTAATTATATAGAAATTATTAATGTTTATTGAAAATGATATTTGAAAATCGAAACCGGTTTGTTATAATAAATATACAAAATAAAAATAGAATTGTTATTAAAAAACAACAAAATAAATATAAGATATTAATGAGGATACTCAAACATCGAATAGTATATTATTTATCTCATTTAAAATGGCAGAATTGTGATATTATTAATAAATAGTAAGCCAAGGTAATTTAGTTATAAATTAATTTCATATCTGTCTTGTGCTGATATCTTTGTGTTTTAACTTTGACAATTATATTGGTCAAAGCAGCTGGAAATTAATTTATATAAGTTTAATGAAAAGAAATAAGATTGTGATTGCATCTGCGCCCTAAAGACCGCAAAGTAAATATGTACCGGATTGCTTTCTTTATCAACCCAGTTGCCATCTCCATGGATCAATAATCTCAATCATCTCAATAAAATAAATTATACGTACATTCACGTAATTTAAATGTGACAAGCACATTATAAATAAATACAATAATGTTGTTTTTCAAAATAAATTTCTTTGCGTTGTGGGAATCTTGAATTAAATCATTAATTATGCTTTCAAAATTTTCAGTAAAATTCATAAATTTTAAAAACATAATAATAAATAATAATATCCTATTAATATGCCAGATGTTGGACTGCCAGAATCATTTAAATTAGTTTATAAAGATTTTAATTTAAGTATAATAAACGGAAAATGGTTAACAAGTACACAAATACCGAAAAAAAAATTATTTAATTATATTACAATGGAAAAAAGCATTTGCAGACCTATTTGCTCGTTTGCACTATTTAAATCAAACTAAATATTGGTCAGTATTTGCTTCATGCCAAAGCATCGAAAAGTATGGAAAAATTACAAACCACAACGTGCACATATGCTACAAAATAATATAATAACAGATTTTGTTGTAATGGAAATTTATTTGAGCTTTTCTTTTAAAAAAATAATATATTTTTAATTAAAATTGTTGTTATGATGCATAATCTTAAAAGTAATATAAAATTAGTTATACATTTTAATTTGTTTAAGGGGGGAAAATTGTTGCTTAAATGTTATAGCAAGCTTTTCTCAAAATCTAATAAAGATAATTCAATTCTATTTTTGGTATTAATACCAGTATAATTACAGCTTTCTAATGAAGCATTCTTGTTAAAATATAATAACAAATAATTATATATATATATATATATATAATTATTTGTTATTATATTTTAACAAGAATG
>JARJEC010108625.1:0-12456 GCA_030264575.1 Tachinus sp. AB-2021
AAACAATTTACTATGTTTTATTTCACATAATAATTGAATTCAACGGTTAATATATTTTAGTAGAACCTACATCAATATAAGTCAGAAAACCAACCTTATATATATATATATATATATATATATATATATAGCGCTAACAAATACAATTATTTAATTTAGACGGAAAACATTTTAAAAAAATTTACCGTAAAAATGTCAACCCGAATATATTTATGACAATCGTGATTATTTTCACCGCACTGGTGCTCTTATCTAATCGCATATATTTGTTTGTACAAGGCGATTCTTAAGAATGCTCGTTAAAATTATGCACCTACAACCGCGACGTAGACGTACTAAGAAGAGAAATATAATATTGAGTATGTTTGAAAAGTAATAACTATATGTACTGAATAAAAAAACAAAGTTTTTATTAGAATTTATTTATTTATTCTTTTGAATTCATTATCATTATTATAAGCAAGTAAAAATATAAATCCACGAAAATTGAGTTTGCGACAAGAACCGTAGGCGAGTACAATAATTATTAGAGTGGATAAACCTTTACTTGCGAGTATAATACTATATTTTCTTTATGATCCATAGAAAAAATAAAAAATTCTCTCTTTTCAATATCTTGGTAAACAGATTATAAACAGTTTCTTAAAATACAATTTCATTAAAGGCATTTTATGAATTCATATCACTAAAAAGAAATAAAAGTACTTTTAAAGTTCATTTTAGTAGAAAATAACTTTTTATATTTATAAAAAAGTTTTTGTTTCATCCCAAAATATAAATTTTATATTTTGCGTAGTTCTTACTATTTGAAAAAAGTTGTAAAATACATGTTTGTCTATTTTAACAAATAACTGAATAATAACAATAATTGGCAAGCATAAATTCTGCGAGGTTGCGCCAAAGTGGATATAATATTAAATACTTGCATTTTGGGACGTCTAAGATGATCACGGAAAGAAAGGTTGTACGCGTTGGTTAGATATAGAAGCAAATATAAAATATTTTAACCGAGAAATAAGTGACGTGACAATGAACAGTCTTAAAGGCGTGGTTTTGAATGTTATGGCAAAATAACGCAACCGATTTAGCATTAAAAATAAATTTAGTATTAAATATAAATTTAGATATAGAAGTGATGAATTTATTCAACGAATTGTAATATAAATTTAAGAATTTACGCATGCGCGAGTGAACAGCTTGTTTCTGATTTAGCCAAGTTCGGTTATTCTGCATCAAACACATTTTTTACATTAACTGCTTTTTAGCAATTTGCAAATAGACAATATGTATTTTAACACAATTTACACCAAAATATTTTTATTTATTATGGTGTAATGTACACATAGACCAACGCCACATGATCATTTCACCGCTCCTCATCGAATCGTTTCCGAACGTAGCTTTTAACGTTAAATGATGCTACAGCTGCTCGCCCACATAACGCATGCGTATTACTATATAATTTAAGGATTTAGTCACAATTCAATATTACAAACTTTCAAGACCAAATCTTAAACCCACGGCCAATAATTCCATAAATGGGTAAATGACAACTCTAGTATTTAACCCGTATGTTAAATCTTAATTTATTACTAATGCTAAATCGGTTCCATAAATTCGCCATCAAAAGCACGTCGGTAAGGAAAATAAATAAATTTTCAGACATATTTTAAGCTGGTCTAGGCATCTGTTTTAGTTGTAATCCAACTTTAAATTTCTATGTTTACAACTATAGGAGGTGCATAAATCAAGCATTAGGATTTTCTAAAACACGTACTATGTAATCAATAAAGAAAAATTGATATTTGATCAACAAATAAAAATGTGAATGGCACGCGTCCGGAGTATGCATAAAATGCTTGGTTGTGCATGCAACTTTACGACTACCTCGTTTAAATAAATATTCTCGCACTTGAACCATTAATAAATATATTATTTATTTAAAATTTAATTAGAATTCTTAATTGATTGCAAGTAAATTAGTATAATATCCAGCCACTAGCTTATAGTAAACTAGATCTGGTATCCATCTCGTATTAAAAGTTTTCTCGTTTTAAAAGCTGGACATTAAGGAAATCGTGAAATCAAAATACAATTTTTGTAACAAAATGTTTTAGTATTTTCTAAAACACGTTACGGTACTATAAACAAAAATTGATATTTGATCAACAAAAAGAGTGTTTTGGTTATGCAGCAAATGGACTAGGTTGCGTTGCGCCGTTCTTGCCTTTGTACTATTAGTAGCTATAAAAATATGTAGTAATGGCTTATGATGAGACTATGTTGCACTCAATCACATTAAAGAGAGCAGTTTGAAAATCTACAAAGCATGTGGACTAATTTCTATCAAAATTTAATAATTTAATCTTTTTTTTCATGCCTAAACAGTATGAAAAAGTGATAAAAAATAAAAAACAAAGGATTTACTAATATTTTAATTCTACAAAGAATTAAACGTTTATTTATTTATAATATGAGTTGCTATACTTTTGTCCACATAAAAAAAATGGATTGTATATATACATATATATATATATATATATATATATATATATATAGTATATATAGTTTTTATCAGTCATCTATTAAATATGTTTTTTAATGCATTAAAACAGAAATTGTTTATACAGGGTGGTCCACCTAAGAATGATCAAGCGATTTTTGGCGTTATCCGTGGACTTTGAGTTTTGCAGGGTGTAATATAGACCAGCTCTAAAGCTTCAAAATTGCAGATTTATAATTATCATATCGTGTTTTGTTTGTTAGTAAAAAAAATATTTTGAAATTTTAATCATAAGCACTGTAAATTTATAATTGAAATATTTTGATAATTATACATACATACATACATATGGGTAATAGGGATGATATGACATTGAACTAATATGGTTATCAGAAAACTAAACCATTAAAAATAATAGATTAAAGTCAAAATGTTATAACTAACGATTAATTAATTAAAGATACATGAATCAAAATTGTTATAGATTCAGTAAATACTTATCAGGAAAAATTTTTAATATAACTTTATATTGATTTTATGGGCAGTAATATGATTGATGTGTTTGTTTATTAAATATTAAAGTTAATTCATTGGAATGTTAAAATGATTATATACTAGGTAATTATTATCGATTTATGTGTAAATATAGTAAATTGGTACACACTTGATGTTTTAATGTATTGTAAAAATGTGAGTAATGAATGGGGGAGTGGTAATTAATTGATATTTTATGTATACAATATGTTAATTGTTATGTGGTGACAAATTATGCCCAATGATCTAGACTTTATAGTGATAAAGCATTTCAGTGGCATAGTTACCATACTAGTCATGAATTACAACATTAAATTAGGAGAAGTCAATACTTGTATAGAGGTTCAACGTGTTCAAAGTGTTCAAACTAATATTAATAATAATGATACAATAAAATAATATATTTTTCAATATTAGAAATAAAACTACCATATTTTTATCAGAATTTATTTACACAGTCTTCGGTTTGGTCTAAAGTTCAGTCTTCATAAGACCACCAGCAATAAATTGACACTTTATTCCTTGGAATAAAATGAAATATATTATGTTTAAATTTTCTTTTTAATTTATTAATATAACATTTAATATTAATCATAAATATAATAACAAATTTGTTATTTCCATTAATTCTACCGACTGCAAGCTTTCTGATTAAAGCTATGTTTTCATTTTTGGTCAGATCTTCATTTGTTTTAAAATTTATATTTTACTTTGACTTAAAGATTTTATGTAGAATTCCGTGTTTTCAGATTTTCAAACATCTTTAGAAGTCGTATATAATTTAGAGTCAAGAAGCTTCAAATAAGTTGTATTTTGTCTTTACTCCATTTGAATACAAATATTTCAAAAAAGTGGGAATCGAACCCACAATGTTTGGATTATATGTGTATTGATGATTATCAAAATTAAAATTTTTAATTTTCAGAGATAAACTATATTGCTATTCAAATATTACTATTAATAATTTTACTAGCAATTTAATTTACGATATAAGATTGAATTTAGAATATTTATAATTATCAATTAATTGCAATGTCGTTACTATATACTAATATAATGGCAATATAATTATTTAATAATTATAAATATTTAAAATTCTATATTGCTATTGATCGTGTGGTTTTATAGAGCAACATAATTTATCTTAAAAAAGAGAAGAAGTTTACAATAATCGTTAAACTGCACGTGTTGTATTTACCATGATTATTTCATTAAAAAAAAACAATTAACATAACCTTTTTTATTGTAAACATTAATATTAAATTTTACTCATAGCGCCAGATTTAATTTTTATTAATGTCATCATTAAAACACAAACAATAATATCAAATTGTCGTTTATCATTTTGCTTGTATAAGCTTATGTAAGCCAACCAAAAACTTGCATTTGACTTGAAGTGAAATAATCAGATAAATTTTATTAAAAAATGTTTAGTATTCGATTAAAAATAACTTATATTTTTTAGATTAAAACAGTTGTTTAGTCCCTAGGTACATAAACAACTATTTGAAAATATACAAATTTTATAATTTTGGTCCATAATAACGTTTATTATAAAACTTATAATTTATGTATGATTTTTTGTGCTTTATTGCAGTTGAAAATCAATTTAAAACCATCAAAGAAAATTAATATAAAGACACGGCACGGCACACGCTACACTCAAAATACAATTTAACTAGTAATCGGCCGAATGTTTCGGAATTCGGTTACAATTTTGGCCACTTTCAGCTTTTTTGCTAGTTTCGGCCACAGTTTCGGTTTCGGCAAAAAAATGGAAAAAAGTTCAGCCCGACCAAAACTATTATTTGTGTAAAAAATACATCATGAAAAAATATTTAAGACGTGAGACCTTTACTTGTACAATTGATCAAAAGTATTATTTTAAAAGGAATTTCTTATTTTAGACTGTTATTTGATTTTTGCTTTATTTGTTCTACAAACAGACACGACAAATTATTTAATTTTTTTAATTTAAAACTTTCCTTTTTGTTTTAAAGAAATTGTACATAATATACGGCAAATTTTGCAAATGTACTACTGACAATATTTTCTTAGAGTTTTACCGTATAATTTATAAAATGAAATGATATTTATATTATTGCAACTAACGGGAAATTAGAAATTAAATAGTTAAAAATGCAAATATGGTTTTTACATGTACTTTTATAAATAAGACAAATTATAGCGAAAAATTTGATTAACATATTTTCACGTTGCATTTATATCCACATTTTGAAAATAATCTTGAAAAGTGAAGGTTTTTAATACCGTAACCTTCAAAAAACTTTAGCAATCTTATACTTTTAAATTGTATTATAATTAAAAAATGTATTAATTATCATGGCAAGGTTAACTATTAAGCTCAATATAGCACTCGTGGGGATGGACATCTGTCTAGGCACTCTAGGCCATCTAGGGTCTTGATATAACTTAAAGGGGCACAAGATAAAGACGTTTCTGAGCTAAATTATCTGTCAAATACCAATAAGGTGTGCGTTGAGATGTGAAATTAGTTTGGACAAGGGCCATTTGTACAACAGCTGCTCTTGCTTCTGTTTGAAGCCACCCGATATGTCATGTCGTCAGGAGCGTGTGCCAGACTTCGTTGTTAATGCGGCACTAATTATACAGGGCGGAAATCCCGCACTAAAACTTATTCATTTCAAGAGTTACCTTTTATAATAATATAGAATTTATGTGTAATTAGATTATTAGAATTATCCGCTGATAACGCTTTTTATATATTCTTATGAGTCACAGTATCACCAGCACATCTTAAATTGCTTTCAAACTCCATTGTACTTTGCTTTTGAGGCTTCCCTTTTATCATTTTTTATAAAACTTATCCTTTAAATTTGTCGCTACACATTCCATTAGACTGGTATCATTTTGTTACCTAACTGTTTCATAATTGATTTGTGGATCCAATATTAATTTGTACCATTAAAGCAGGTTGTATATAACATGAATGAAGGTGATTAATTAATTCTCCATTCATTAGTGCCGAGTCGATATTTTACACAATTAAGAGCTTTTATGTAGTCTTCGCTTAACCCAAAATTAATTCCGCAATTAAGCACGAAACGATCGTTCAAACAACATTGTGTTACGGGTTACGGTGACTTGATTTTTAGCATTTTTCGTATAAATACTATGAGCAGCAATAAATACTATCACATTGGATTTCAAATCAAAATATGGTTATGAAGTAATTACTTTATAATTATCGTTACCCGTTATTCTGGACAAATTAAGAACAAACTTCATTTTTGTTCTAAATGATCTTCTTTTTATACGTATAAAATAAAGTCACATTTTTTACGCTGATAACTTTCTGAAAAATCATTATCAGGCATCTTTAAATTTAAAAGGGTACATGTACTAAATTTATAGGTTTGAGTAAGCTAAGTTTAAAGCAGTGTTCTGTTAAAGTGCGGTAAAGAAGATGTTTTCTATTTCTAGTCGCTCAACAAACGTTTGTCCCTTTTTTAATCAAAATAGATAGATTTTTTAATGTCATCCTTTTTGGTCTGACTCCTTTGATTATTGTGATTGATAGCTAACATAGTGATAAGTCTTTTATTAATAATTTTAAGAAAACTTGTGATGACGTTGAAGACTATTAATTTATAACTTAAATAGTTATTGTCCGTTTATGTTAATGGTGATGCTATAGGTGTCAGTTATAATTCAAATTGTATATAGAAACATAGTCTTAGTTCTGCAATTATATAGATAATAAATTAAAAAAAAATTAAATCGGGTGATCAAAATAATGTCAAACTATCGAAAAGATTACAATCAATTTCCAATTTCAAAACGTAGATCCAATTATTTCATCTCAAATAAAATGATTTTCAAAACAAGTTATTACTCCAGAACAACAGGATCGGACAAATTTTCCCTAACCAACAATTAATATCTATCTTTGGCCATCAAGATGTATATAATAGTACTAGAGAATGGACGCTATATATTGTGCAATTTTTGGCATACAACGTTGGATAGAGACGTAAAATATTTATTTCTATTTTCGTTAAATTAAGTGGCCTAAACCCATGTTTTAGTTTTAGTTTTTTTGTTGCTGTGCCTCCCGCTATTTATTTTTTACACTACGAGGTATAAATAACACATTTCAAAACTAAGCGTCCTGTGTGGAATAACGTTTTACATCAACAAATTTCATACTTTTTTAGAAGTATATATATAAAATGTTTCCAAACAAAAATTTCAAGTTGTTGAGGTATACATCTACTTTTGATACTTGTTTGAGTTTTTCTTAAGAGACAAATTAGAATTGATTAGTCTACATTCAATAACGGCTTGCGAGTATCATCACAGCGTGCACAAAATGTGTCAAAATAAAGAACTATATATCTGATAGAATTAACTTTTAAAGTTGATTACGCAATTAAAAATACAATTGCTGTACGTAGACTTTTGTAAACCCTGTATAGTTTCAGAATAACTTTCTGGAAAAATCTTGATTTATAAATAACGCGACATACTGATTACTAATTTTTAAGTTATTTAATATTGAAATTTGCAAGTAGTGACCAACAACTAAAACCAAATAAAAACCGAAAACAATGATATTACTTTATGTCTGAACAAAACTTGTTTCATAAAATAAATCTCAAAAATCTTTCATCATAAACATCACCTACTTCACCCACTTTTATTGACATAATTGTAATATTTATTTTGTAATTCAACCATAGTAGTAAGTCAAATGACATTTTTATTTAAAATTCATGAAAGTGAGAACCTATTATGAATTAGATAACATGGCTTGATAACCTACATGTTACAGAACAATACAAATCGATAAGAAAAACAGATTTTTCATTACGTGCTTAGTATCTGAATGTATATTTCACAAAGCCATTCTAAATATTTCTTTAAACTAATGCAATCCATTAGGGTCCGTTATCAATGCTCCAAATCTGATGTAAACGTGCACAAATGCAATTTGTATAGTTCAATATACTTCAAAAATTAAACTGTTTTGCTTGTAAATTACATCTCTGTAAACAACATTGATTAGTAAGTTCTGTACAAATGCATTTTATCTAGATGTGCACCATGCATATTAAAATATTTGAAACGTTAATAAAATATGTTAATTCTATCTACATATAATAATATAATTTGGATTAAAATACCTAAATTTTGACAAATTTGGCAATTATATAAAAATGAATTTAGAATTTAAAACTCAAACCGTACACCGCATAAGTTCATTATTAAGATATTATTGAGTTGGAATTTGTTTATACAGGATGGGCCACCTAAGATAGATCAGGCGTTTTTGTGGCGTTTGTGTCCTTGGGCTTAGAGATTTGAATTTTGGAAGGTATAATATAGACCTTCAAAATTTAAGATTTATAAATATCAGTTAGTGTTGCCTAGTAACAAAATTTAATTTTAAAATTGTAATCATTAGAATTATATCTTTAATATTGAAATACTTTAATAATTATTTATTTTAAACAAAATGCCAATAAAAATGCACAAAACATTATTATTTATACTAATCTAGTGAATTTTAAATGTAATTAATTAATAAAACGAGAATATCACCAGCCGCCTTATTAAATATAATTTAGTTAATTATTATCGCGGCAATTGAGCATCTCAAGGCATAGTTACCAAATAACAAATCTCAAGACCAATAAGGTATGGAGAATTAAATCTATTATATAAATTGTCATCAGTTATTCATGAGTTTTATAAAACTTAATTAAATTTTATGTATTGAGGCGGCTAATATTATTCAGATTTTAATAATTAATTAAATTTAAAATTCATTTAATTAGTATAAATAATAATATTTTGTGCAACTGTTTTGGCTTTTTGTTTAAAATAAATAATTATTAAAATAGTTTAATTATTAAGTTATAATACTTATGATTAAAATTTCAAAATTTAATTTTATTACTAGGAAATAAAAAGCGATCTAATAATCGTAAATTTGCAATTTTAAAGCTTTAATCGTCTATATTACATCCTCCAAAAGTCAAATCTTTAAGTCCAAAGAAAACGCCAAAAAACGCTTGATCCTTCTTAGGTGGACCGCCCTGTATATATTTTTTCATAAATTATAATCCATGGATTGGATATTTCTTAAAATGTTTCAAAACATAAAGTTGCAAAAATATGAAGTACTTGTGGTACATAATATTTATTAATAAAATCTAGTTTTAATAAGAAAAGAAAGGTGTATTGATGTAGTTTAAATTGTGGTTGTAAATTTCAACGTAAGGGCTATTAACAGGGTATTTACCTCGACATACATACTGCACCTAGAACATCGTAAAAATTGATGTATCTTTTTATTACTTTCCATGTTACAGAGGGGAAAAGATAGATAGACAGTATTGTAAAATGGTTGAGAGTATCTGTAATTAGTGCATGGAAGGCACGAGTATTTGGAAGTGGGCTCGGCTGTGACCCGCTACAGATATTGATTTCCGTATCTTTATCTTTCCTTGGGGTAATAGAACTAACACTCTTTCCTATATACGAAAATTTTGAAAGTTATGAGTTGTACCTTAACTCAAACAAGTAGAAAATATAATAATTTATTCATTGCTTTTATTTAATTAAATAATAAATGCCAAAGATTAAATTATATTATTTTAAGTACTAAATAAATGTAGGAAACATATATCTATTAAAAAAATTGCAATTATCTTTTGATCGATTCAATTCTTAATATTTAATAACTTAAATTGATAGTGTACGTTCTTAGATACATTGTTATAATCATTAAAAATTCAATTTCCAAATAAAATAAATTCATTCATATGGGTGATAATAAAAATGGAAAAACTAAAACCTATTAAAATTATTTATTTCATTCAATCCAATTTAATTATATTAAAAGCAAATTATTATGTAATATTTAGGAACTATAGCACGTCCGTGATGACTAGTCAGATAAATTAGTAACACATTTAATTCGTACCAACAGTTTATATAATATTTTTACAGTTATACATGTAAAAGTTACTTATTAGAACAATTCGTTTGAAATCGGTGGATTAAGCAAAAAACTCCACAAAAATGTAAATGTAATAAACAATTCAAATATAAACTGATTCAAATTTTTTTGCGGGCCAGGCATATCCAGATTATATGTGTCTATATGCCGGCCGCATAGTATAGAGTAGAGAACTACGGCGGAGCATAGCAGCAAAATAGACACCAAATGGTTTCTCAAAAGAAGTATAAGCTAAATTTTAACATCATCTTAAAAATTTAGAACTTTCGTTTGGCAGACGTTCAGTTGCAGAAGAAAATTATTATTATACAATACTATACAATATCTAAGATTAAATTAAACGAGGGACGATGCGCGTCTGTATCACAAATCGTAGTTTTGATAAATATGTAGGTGTAAATCATTTTGTTTGGTTGTAATTTTTACAAATTTTAATATACTACTAATGTATATCAGACTATCTGTATCATATCGTATTTGCAAAGAAACGTGATTTTGTAAAAGTTTAAGTGAAAAAAGTATCAAAAATTTGCATGAAAAATATGGTTGCCTAGAAACATGAGTTTATTTTGATTGCAATTTGATCAAAAGGTGCACGAGTTGCGTACGTAAATTTCTGTACCGTAATTACCGTACACTGTTACATTTCCACTAGCGCATAGCGGACAACTGACTAAAGTTTTCAGTTTTTCAAATTAAAAGCATACAATCAAAATAAATTCATGCAGTTTCTAGGCAACTATATTTTTCAATGAAACTTTTCAATAATTTTCAATGCACTGTGAATTATTTTCTAGCAAATACTCGACTAAATTTGCTAAAAATATCGGATACTGACAGATATTAATTAATTTGTCAATTTTGATTTGTTTATATTGGTTGGGTTTCTTAGCGCTTTCATTTAAACAACTCTCTTGTCACTTTAGGCTTGCCTGACACGGTATGACGTTAGCACTAAATTTAGTACAATAAATGCGCACAACAATTTAGTCAATTCTCATGCAAGAACATAGAACTTGTTGTAATGCGCTGAAAAGTTGCGCGTAGAAAAATACGCGTTTTATACAACTCACATATTTGAAATTTCAATTGACAGAACGATTGTATGCGCATCCTCGCGTACTTTACAAACTTACGTGTCAAACAGAAATGCTGGAGTTAGTTTTAAATTTCCAATATATATCGGAGAGAGCAATAATTGTACTAAAATTAGTGGTAACGTCAATACCGTATCAGATATTATTATTGTAAACGCTGTAAATATATCACTTTCTGTTTAAAATGATCGTAGTGATAATTTATTCAGAGATGTAGTATAAATTTATATTATTATATTTATATAATAATTATATAACATTATAAAAATGAATATAAACAATATTCTATTAATAAATTTTAAAATATATTAACTATAACATATTGCAATTGTTTTATATATAAACTAAAAAATGTCAACAATAATCTAAACTTAAATATCTACAAACATTGTAAATTAAACATTTCAGATAGTAATTTTATTAAATTTCAGGAAAATTAAAAGACGTCACAAAAATTGTTTTGACTTTATAAAATTTGATCAGCTAAGGTTATTAGATGATACAGCAAATCTTTTTTCTCTATACCTGATACACAGTTGTATTAGCCATTTTGTGCCTTACTCAAAGATAATTTATCTCTTAATACGTATCAGTATGTGTCACAGAATCCATTATTACCTTTCAATTATGTAGTTAGAAAGCATAAAATCGATACACAAACATTTACGCATGATGTAGGTAGCCTATAACTAACTATTGGTTGTAGAATAGTTATTAATGTGTAGTATTAAAAGTATTAAAATTAAAATAAACCCACTTAACTTGCCATAAAAAATTGTGTTGTCTGCACTATTTCGGATTATTTATTTTTTCTTGTTTGCTGCATTGGCTCAAAACGGCTGCTATAATTAACTGTTTTGTTTTGACTACTCCGATCTTAGTTGTAACACATACTATTTCTGGTTTCCACAAAATAGTACTACGCCATTCATGGATTCGTTTCATTATTTTTTAAGAGTGCAAAAATAGTAAATATACATTCACAAAAGATGACAATAATCAATGATTAAGTAATTAGTTAATTGAATAAAAAGTTTAAAATCAATTATCTAATTTCACGTTGTTGCCAGCAGCAACAATCAAATGCATACATTTTTTCACCCTTCATAATCAGTGATTTACGTGTATAGTGCCGCAGCCAGTAATAATGAAGTCAAAGTGACCTCCAACTTCTGCATATATTATTTGTATTATTTTTATTATTATCATTATCATTATCATTATCATTATCATTATCATTATCATTATCATTATCATTATCATTATCATTATCATTATCATTATCATTATCATTATCATTATCATTATCATTA
>JARJEC010108628.1:0-14921 GCA_030264575.1 Tachinus sp. AB-2021
TTTGATACCTGATGCGCTGTAAAATATCTTTGTGATATCCATTCAGAATATTAATGCCATAAACTTGGTTTAAAGTGATTTTTCAAATTTATATAAAATGTTATTCAAAACTTTAACAAGTTATTTTTAAAATGATCTTTTTTATAAAATAGATATCCAGCCGCACTCAGCTTGTCGACTGATGCATATAATATATCTTCTCTACGGACCACTCGTCTTATATACATGAGTGAGTGCTTCCTGGTGAGGTATGTGCAGTAAAGTTGTAATAGTGGCAGCTCAACTGTCATGATGTTTCCTGTAAGAAACATTCCAACATACCATGTTGTTCCTTTTTGCCCACATGAAGTTGCCTGCGGGGAACAGAAAAAATCTTCTGAAGGGGAAACAGTTTGTTTTATTTACTTGACCCTATGTAGAGGGTTTTGTTATATCTTGATAAAAAAAATCCCCAAAAAACGATTACTAAATATTTTTTATTGTATATATTTAGCTTATATGCCAGAAAATAAATATAATTGCTATTATGTAACAAATTCAATAAAAATAACTGATTATAATGCAGTAATGGAAGTGCATACGACAAATGACATAATAAAATGTGATTGTAAAAGAGCATTTACAATTCCTGTTAAACAAAAAATCGCTTCAGGTCCATTAAGTCAGACATTCGGTCTATTTAATCTCGGATTGTACTACCAAAAACCTGATCCCTCATGATTTTAAGCCGATTATTCCTTGTGTTCCCTACAATTAAATAATATCCTCCAGTGCACCAAAATAATACAATTTTTTAAATAAATTAAAAATATAAATGTTTTCTTGTTAGAAGTACATGATATTTTGGAATAATTCAAATGTAACGCTATTTATTTATTGCAAACAATGAATAATAAACTTGATTTACAATTTTATACAGAATAATTTGTCCGCAAAACGTTGCCGAAAAAGAACAATATATACCTATATATTATATATTTATTTATATATATATATATATATATATATATATATATATATATATATTCCACCCAACCGTACTCAACCGTGTTCATTCAGTTAACAATAGGATAAATATTCAACGGAAACAATTGCAAATAATTAATAAGGCACCATTTTGCATAACATAAATGGTAGTTTAATATACGCAATAAAAATATCGGAAAAATTTTAACAAAACTTTCCATATATTGTACATTTATTTGCATGTGAATGTATAGAAAAATAATTGAAATAAAATTTATTGTTTTAAATTGTGCATCATTTACATATTTTTGTAAATATCCTTATTTATTTCAAATTTATTTTAATTTATATATATATATATATATATATATATATATATATATATATATATAATATATATATATCACTTTGTTGCTGTTATAATAATAAAATATACATCAAATGCATTTTTTTTGGACTAAAGCTTATTATAAGGTAATTTTTTTTTCAGGTCAAATCTAATGTCACATAAATCTATCTCAATTCTACTCATTGACTTTATTATTGATATTATCTTCTTTCTCTTTTGACTTGACGAGCGTCAAGTAAACTTTGTCGCTAAAGAGAATGAAGATGTATATTCATGAGTAGAACGGAGATAGAGCAACATCAATATAAACAAATTGAATTTGACAATCTAATTAATAATTTGTAAGGGTCATACACATTTAATAATTTATAACCCTATCTCGATGGAAGGTTGTAGCGGTTAGGTTAGGTTAGTTAGAATTTATTAGGGGTAAAGTTATATTTTGTATGTATTTTAACCCATGAAAATGTTTTAAAAATATTTATAAATAAAGCCATCTACCCGATATATTTTTAGTTTTACATTTTATAAATTGAAAATATATCAACATTAATATTTTATTTTTTTTAAATTTTATTTACATGATTACCATCTTTATACATAAAGAAATTCCTGTATATTTTAAAATCATACTAGAAATATTTGCTATATGTTCACTCAAAAATTTTTAATTGTTTACCAAATCTTTCCAAATCGAAAGACAAACAATAAATTATTTAAAATTTTTCTTTTTAACATTTTTTTATAACTTTGAACGGATTAAGTAAGTAAGTTTATTATATTATTGCTTTATTTAACTAAACAGTTCGTAAATTTTTCATTCAACAAGAGCCGGTAATTATTAAAATTGACAAGTTGTCGTTTATAAAATAAAAAAGTGTTAATTTTAAAATAATCTTTTATTACATAATTTTTATAAGATAAATAGCATTTTTAACTAACTTGGGAGACAAATCAATTTTGAATATGGGAGATTTGTAACAGTTTTATTAGTTATATATTTATGTTTAAATGCACTAGCTAATTTGAAAAATGAATTTTGATCTAATAATAATATCATCAACGTTACATTACTTGTTTTTACCTTATACAGATATTTATACTTATTATTGCACTGAAATAAAACAAATAAGTCGTGTTACTAAATTTTATAAATGTGGTCAATAAAAATATAAGAGTAAAACTAATAAGTATAGTATAATACTATAAAATATATCTTTATACACTTTAATTTGTTTATTATAATATTTAGATAAAACAAAATGTGATAATTAAACAACAAAATAACTATTAAAATGGTGAACTTTATATACATTCCTGACATCCACATCAGCGGCAGTTTTCTTGGTATATGGTAAAACTTGTTTCAGAACACAGTCGTATAAATCTACTATTACTATTCACTACATTTTAATACATCGTATATCTACGTCTGTTTTAATGCATGAAGAGAAATGAGATATTAAAATATCACATGAGTATTTTTCCAGCAAATTGCAATTCAAATTTCTAAATTATATATTATGCAATATAAATATTACAACTGCCCCTGAACAGTAAATTATTAAATTAATTTGCTGTTAGTAATTATTAAACCTAGGATTTATATGCATTTTATATGTGATTTTTACCAATATTATATGCAAATCAATTTTGAAAGTATGTATCCACGAATCATAAGAAAGCGAAGCAAATGGCACTTTTTTATTTTGTCTTTTCTAGTTTTTATGTATATTTAAAGAATTTTTGTTTGCTTTTTTTAATTTCAATGCATGAAATGCTTAATTCAAGTAATTTTACCTATTTTGGTGTTTCTGTGCATATTTGATGCTTATTTTAAGAAATTTTCGATTTTATAAATGTTTTGGTAGTTTCATTTGAGATTATCTACAACTTTAATTCAAGCACGTGAAGATGTTGCAAATATAGTAACTAAAAAAATAAGTGCAGTTTTTTTTAATTGAGGATTTTTAATATTTAAAAAAAAATACGCACCAATAACATCAGTTGATGTTGAACGAAGCTTTTCTGCGTATAAGAGTGTTGTTGATTGACAGAAGGTCATTTGTAATGGAAGATTTGAAAAAAAACATATTATAAATAATTCTTTAAAAAATGAATCATTGCTAAATTATTGTTAAATTATTATTATTATTTGAATTTTACTTTTGTTTATTTTGTTGTGTTTATTATTATATTATTTGTTTTTATTTTTTAGTTAGTTTTATATATAAAATAATTTATTTCCTGACATTTGTTACTTTTAATTAATCTTAGCTTAGATTATAATTTATTTGACAACGAAGAAATAAATTACCTACCTAAATTACGTTAATCAAAGTTAACATTATTAATTTAGCTGATAGTTTTATGAACAAATTTAAATAAAACAAAAATAAATACAAAATTACTTTAGTAGTACTTACGTACTAAAACACGTCAAAGATTATATTAAATACGAAAAAACTTTAGATATTTTTATTATCTTCTTCCAATTAAAGAATTTAACCCTCCTGTAGTCGCGCGAAGAACAGGTGTCATCCAGTTTGTGATTTATAATTGAAACAAAAACAACAAAAAATATTTAATCTGCTCCCGTTTATCATGTTCTGTTATTAATTAAAACAAATATTTTTAATAAAAATTCAAGTTTAAAAATATTTAAAAATACTGTATTATTATTATTATTACTAATTTTAAAATACAAAAAAATAAATGTTTGTTAGCAAAAAATTAGAAAACAATTTTGATGACGATTGTTATCCGCGCGACAGCTCGTGTTGTAAAGAGCAGCGCATCTACTCGGGGGTTAATAAATTGGTGGGTGAGTCTGCGAAGACGGATTTTTGCTATTTTTTGTTATTAAAGTTTTTAGAAAAAAAACCTTTATATAAAACTTTTATCATTTTAGTTACGACTATCAACTTTTGTTTTCCAAATGAGAACCTAAACTATATTATAAAAAATCTACCATTTTTTTCCAATAAATTTTAATATCAATCATTTGAAAAACAACGCGTAGCGAGTGCTGCAAACGTACGAAACCAGCAATATTCTTTCATACCATACATTGTACATGGTCTTTTGTACTTTGTAAATTGCAACATTGAGAACAAAGTTTCTTAAATTTAACAAATCGCAATTTATTTGTCAAAAATCCATACAATACATTAGAAACGATATTAATTTGGAAATGCTACCTCAGAAGGATAAGTATTACTGGTTTAGATCAATATGGCTAATCCAGCGTGTAAACAACCTAAAGCATCACAATGCCTATCTGGCCATAGAATCAAAATGATTAGGTTAGATTCAGATAGGCGTAGTAATACTGGTTGCTTGTAAATTCCATTGGTTTTTCTAGACAGTTACTCTAGCTTCCTTTATCGTTTACAAGAAGGGCACATAACCACCCACTTTAACTTCATTATTATTTGCGGTGGCTCTAAACACATTAATCAATTATTTGATTATTTTTGTTTCAATGCGGTGCGGAAATCAGTAAGGTGCATTGATGATCTCTTATGAAGAGTGAAACAAATGTATGCATTTGATTGTTGCCATTTATAACGGTGTAGACTGGATAATTAATTATAAAGTTTTAACTTAATTTTATATAAATGTTTTTTTCATATTTCTTTTTAAATTAAAAATCAATTACGTTTAGTTATTCATTATGCAACATACTTTACAACGCGACAAAAAAATGTAAGTATGCTTGGACCACACAACAGAAATAATCCTTTTATTGTAATTAAAAAAAAATTACGTGCGGAAATCGAACCTGAAACTCCTAGCGCGGTAGACAATCTCCTAACCGAGATTGGCTGATAAATTATTAAATGTGTATCAAAGTAAATCAATTAAACCGATTTCTATACTTTGCTATGGGATTATGCATCTGGCAACAGGCAAATATTGTTAATTATTTTGTCAAATTCGATTTGTTTATATTTATGCTGCTCCATCTCAATGCCACTCATTAATTTTACATCTTCTCCCTCTTTTGGTCAATAATTAGTTTTAGTTGACGCGTCGAAATTCGAGAAAACATGTAAAATTGATTAATGGAATTGAGAAAGATTAAGAATATTCACGTGATGCCAAATTTGACCTTACAAATTTGCCTCTTATAGAAATTGTTATTTAAAACAACATTTTATAGACAGCATATTGCTACACTCTGCTACAACAAAAAAACTTCAATTAAATTCAATCAATTTTCTTTATGTCCATTACTCCATCTGAGATCAAGAATATAATTTTATATATAAAAATAACGTTGTCGAATGTATTGACTTGCAGAAATAAGACTATAAAATATAAAAATTTCTAAGAATTGCTAAAATTATTACCGATATTTACAAAAGGTGTTGTTCAAAAAATCAGACACTGTGGACCAATTGTGGTTTTTAGTAATTTTTAAAAAAGTATAGAAAAAGGTGTTTTCTGACAAATTTATAAATTTATCAATAAAAACATAAATTTAATAAAGCCCAGCATGGCTATAGAGCCAAACAAACGCTCCATATATACAGCTATTGTGGATTTTGTTCAGCAGTTATTTACTAAAATAAATTTAAGTAAATATGTGCTTATATTACTATATTTGATGTATCAGAAGATAGTTGTGATTTCGATTTGCTCGTTGAGAAAATAGATGGACACAAAAACTGAATATGCTATTTTTTATTCTTATTTTTTGGTTTAAAATAATAATACAACTAAAAAACAATTTGTCCAAAGCAAGTAGTGTACCTCGAGGTAAAGTGAGTTGATCTAAGATTATAAAAAGGAAAACTTTGTATATTTGCAAATTATAAAATAATGTGCATTAATGCTGAAATAATCAAAATGGCAAATCGTAACAAATTAATTTTAAATGTTGCAAAAACTGTTTCAGTAGAATTTTAATTAATAAATCTGCTAAACCGTAAATTTTCCAAATTTCTATAAACAATGAAAATCTTATAACTAGTTCAACTGCAATATTCCTAGGAATCATTTTTGATTAAAATTTGGCCTCATATTGGTAGCGTCTCTAATAAATTAAACAAAGTATACTAAATAATAGGAAATCCCAAACATACTTGTAAATTTGTACTATGAAGCAGCTAATTTAAGTTTTAAGTTAAAGTATTATTGTGTTAGTGGGGCTGTTTTAGTTAACCGACAACAAGAAAGTTAACTAACTGTAAAAAACTAACAATGCAATATTTAAGCTGAATTACATAGATTTTTTTTTAAATATAAAATAATGACATTTTGTTCTATACACATAGAAACATTTTTTATGTTTATAAAAAAAATTTACCCGAAATGGCAATGTTTGTTCTCATGTCTACAGAGAACATATTAATGCAAGGAATAAAATTTTATTGGAAGAGATAAAAATGTGCAAGATGTGGGAAGACGCCAATGAATTAATTAAACATATGTTCAGAATATAGTGAAATGAGATATGAACAATTGGAAAGAATGGAAATTGTAGACGGCGAAGGAAGAAACATAAAATTGATGAAATCAGTGCAAAAAAGAAGAAATGAATTGGCTGTAGATAAATAATTTAAAATATTAATGTAATGTAATTTTTTTATAACTATAGGGTGTATAAATTTTATAAATATAATAGATCTCATTTTTAAGGCCAAAAGGCAAATAAATAAATGAATATTATTATTATTATTAATAATAGATAGAACAAAATATAAAAATATAAACTGTTTTTTGATAATTATTTATTTATCATTCATAGTCATTTACAATGAGAAAGTAACTATCTATTTCTTAATCATATTGTATTCAACGATTGCTTTAAATACATATCTATGTTTCTCTTTACCTATAGAGTAACGTTTGTTAATAAATATTTTTGAAAAATTTTATAATATAGGAAATAATAAGTATTTCATAAAATTGCATTTTTCTGATTTTTTTAATATTTTCGGAACTAAAATGAATATTATAAATTTTCAAAGTGTTTCTCAATCAACACAACTTGCTGCACACCTTTACGGAATTACCCGACTTGTTATCTTTATTAATAACAATGTAGCCGTGTTATGCTACTCAATTCGATAAAACAAATCGCAATTGTTTTTCAGAGAAGCGCTATTTTATTAATAACAATAATCTTTATTCCTAAAAAATGTACATATAGATAATAAAATTAATGAACAAATAAAAATAAAATCAAACGTGAATAAAGTACATAAAGAGAGGGAAGTTTAGCATTGTTGCAGCTACCCTGAAAAAGAAATTATAAAACAATACACAAATACTCAATGAATGACAGAATAAATTATTACATTAATAGTTAAAATTATACTTAAGATCAGTTCTCTCGCAGTAAACGTACTGAAAAATAACACTTTTCATTTTGCTCTAAATGCTTTATTTTTTTCGGAATCTTTAATATATGCTTTTCAAACGTACCGTTTTTTTTCAAAATAATTATTACAACGGCTAAAAAAAAATTAATAAATTAGCAAATTTTCCAATATTTCACTCATATTTGGAATTTTTACTAAAAAAGTATTACATTAATCTAAAATCGGCACGTAAATATATTAACCATACTTTTCTTTATCTATTTCCAAAATTTGGTTTTTATAGATAGTATAATAACGGCGGTATTCAATTAATTATTCACCATTTTATGATTAATATTTGGCAAGACGAGAGAACATTTACCCCTACTCTTTATCGTAGGTTGAAATTGCGGTATGTTCTGTCTTCTGCTAGCATCCTTATACCAGCTCATTTATTTTGATTCTTCTATTTATAATCTGTAATACAATAATATAAAATGAAACACAATAATAATTCAAATATATTTATGAAATTTGAACAAGTGTGCTTGTACTACAAGCTTGAACCTCACACCAGAAGTAAAACTATTATTTCAACTACATTTTTTAATAAACTCACATTGAACTGAATAAGTAATAAAATCTTTCTAGAGCAAATACTCGATTAAATTGGTTAAAAATATTGGATTCTAATAGATAATAATTAATCTGATCTGTATAAATTGATGGGGTTATGTAACTGATACTAACAAATATTAATTATTAGTTTGTCAAATTCAATTTGTTTATATTGGTATTGTTATTTAGCATTACCACACTTGGCTCCAGATCAATTTCACTCATCGATTTTACATCTTCTCTCATTTCTCTTTCGGAAACAAAACGTTGCATTCGCATAGCGCTAAAAATAACGCGACCAACAAAGTTTTATTTGAATAAATAATAAAACAATCAAGGTTTGGGTACATACAATATATTTTAAACTAAAAAATTCGCTGACTTATTGTTAATGATGCAGACTACAAATGTATTACAAATTGCTTTAGATAATATGATATTAATAAAATGTTTCATCTTCTTGTCATCAACATAATTTACTTTTGTTTATTGCAGTTCAAGCAAACCTATTAAAAAACAGAATTATATCAACAAGAAAGTTTTCTATATATTGAAAAACACATCATAGTTATAGATGAGGAAGGTACAAATATAATATTTAATTGAAATAATGTATACAACAAGAAATTTGAGATGACAGAAGAATAATATTCAATGTTTGATATTCTTATATGCTGGTATATTTTAAAATGTTCATTCTAAAAATTATAAAAACTAAAACTCCACAAATATAATAAGAAAAGTATTTTATTTTATTTAACTTCAAAGGCGATTAAATTATAAACAAAAATCTCCGTAACATAGCACCTTCTCTATGTTTGTAATTTAATCGCCATTAATAATGATATATAGTTGTCGAACTATATTTGGTTTGTAAACAAAATAAGTAAATAAAATACTTTTCTTATTATATTTGTGGAGCCTTAATTTCTATAATTTTAATGAAGAAGAATAATGGATTTTCTAGGCTACTATAAAATATTATTGATTAATTTTATAAATTAGATTATAAACATGCAAATTGGTTGCTAAAACAATCTCCGATTTTTCTTGTATTTTGGAATATCTATTTCAAAATTTTGACGAGTAGACCTATGAATTACACATTATTACTTTCTTAATAAACGATTTGTTCAATTATTTTATAGTATCTGATCGCACTATGCAACTAACCAGACATTGGACAGCCTGTAGATTCTATTAATTGAAACCGTCTTTAAAACTTTCAACTACCTTGAATATTAAAAAGTAAAAAAGGAGCAATTATTTTAAATAAAATAAAATTTATGAAAACATCAGCGTTTATAATTTTGAATGTAGTTTTAATTGTTATTACATCAAAAATATAAATATATAAATAATGAAAACGACAAAATATAAAAAATCTTTCAGATTATCAAATTATTTGATCGTTCCTAGATTTATAACGATTTTAATCAACGTTAACAATATTCTAATTTAATAATATTGTTAACGTTGATTAAAATTGTTGTTTAATTACAGTGCCCACTAACATTTTATAAAGCATCCTCGAATCCCAAATTGGATCTCTGTTGTGCAGCGAAATTGTGAATTTTTTTTTAACAGCGCAGTAAATTCTGATAACAATCATTGCAATAATTTATGTTAGATACTTATTTGAATTACATATTAAAGTTCTATTTGAAAATTTAAAAGTTGTAAATAATTTATTTTCAACTTTTGCAACTTTATTAAAATCGAAACTCGGTTACCATGTTGTATCTTAATAAATTATTTGACATTTGTTTAAACATGCCTTTGGTATTATTGTAAAATTATAAAAAACTTATCTAAACTTAAACAAACTTTTATAAATAATAAACAGAAATTATGAATCTGGCTACACACTACTTTATTTAATTTATCAAACATAGAAAGCTATTCTTATTTATTTTAAATTTACATATTTCAGTTTTAATTAATTTATTATTTTGTATCTCGAAATATTTATCACAAGATTCCAAACACTGTTTTAATAAAACTAATAATTTGAACTTAGTTATTATGATTTCATCGGATAATTTATTGAAATTATTATAATCAAAATATAATACATATTGTTCAAGTTTTAAATAAATTAGTTAAATGAATGTATTTGACCTATTTAGAATCCAATTAAATTGTTTGTAGGTTATATTTTAAATGTTTTCAAAATTAACTTCTATTGTGGATTATGGAATATAATGGCTTATAATGTTACTTATTACATACAAAATTAAGAAACGCGTAAAACTGAGTTTTTTATTTCTTAATTATTAAATAAATCATAACAAATTCCTTACATTTTATTATGTGTTCGCATTTTTAATTACAATGTCTACTAACCTAATTACAAAGTAATTATTTTCTTGCATTCCAACTTCATATCATAAAATCTTAAATTGCTATTTTCTAAGGCGGTAATTATCCCACAACGAAACTCACTCTCACTGTATATATATTTTACGGTGTCATTAAACGTTCTTCATTATTTTTGTCAAGAAATAACGGACCCTCAAACAACATAGTCAGCGATATTTTGGCTTATTGGCTTATTTATAAAACGCTCCCAATTTTTTGCCTAATCCATATAAATGGCTCAATAAAAACTTTTACGTCCCACAAAAACCTATCCCAAAAAGGAATGCCTAGACTGCATTAGATTGATGAGACGTGAATCGATTTGTTGTGTTCCACTATCATATCAACAACATCGCCTGCACACACCTTACATTAAACACAGGAAATGAATACGCCATTTATGGCGTAAAAGGGGGAAAGAATCAACATTTCTATTTATTTAAAGAACGGGTCGAGGCAGCTGAAGGTGAGATTGTGCTCAGATGCTTTAAAACCTATTTCTGTTTATGAAACACCAAGTAGTAGGAATTAACACGCTGGAGGGGAATTGTGCTTTAGGAAAGTTTTAATTAAATTTTAAAGCAAATAACCATAAGTATGTTTGTACGACACGTTTCCTGAAAGCTGCGCGTTTTTAGTCCGGATTAATTATTTCAATTGAAAATTCTGATGACAGCACATATTTGCTTGTATGAAACTGTGAGAAATTTACGTTGTTATACCCGGACCTTTTCTAAATATTAAACTAACCTGTTTTACTATATTTATGCATATGCAGCATAAGCATACACCGTTTAAAATTTATGATTATAAAAAAAATCTTTTTTTTTCTGAAAATCACACTATAAGCAGCAAAGTTTATACTATTTTCTGGGCAATATTATTTATGCAGCTACATTTTTTTTAAATTAAATTTTATAATATGCAGGATGTGATATTTTAAAAATGTAACTTTTAAGAAAGTGCTGCAATATTAAACATTTTATCGCAACGTGCGCATCGCCAGTCGACCGTTTAGAGTCCGATTAAAGATATATTTTGTAACGATTTTTCAACATATTTCGACGTCAGTAATAACGTTTATTTACGCCACTAGCTAAAATGATATTTACTCTTCAACAAACTTCACAAGTAAATATGATTATTTTACATTTATTATTCTTCTAGTGTCGTAATACTACAAAATGTATGCCAACATAATGCAATTAAAACTTTTTAATTTTATTATTTTATAGAATTAAAACCAAATTATTTTTCATTTTTGATTACAGTATATTTGTATGTCGTAAAGTCGTTTCGCTGAAGGGTGAATATGACTCATCGCCGAAAAACGTCAGATCCGGTACGCATCTAATGTCATTTCATTCTGTCATATTTACATTAGGCATGCGAGCGAACATAGAATTCGCGATTACTATTAATTCGTTGATTGTTTAATATTGTTTGTACTTGTGAATGACTGCAATTACTTTTTTTACATTCATTAATATTCATTTGGCCACGAGATTGGATAATAACAATTGTTATGCTTTTAAATTTAATTATTAAAAATTTTACGTTTATAGTCAAATTTTAGTAAGGTAACTAAGATGTACAAGCCATATACGTTTTAATAATAACATTTGCTGATTTGTCTGTTGAGTAAATGTTACTCTTACAGCCATTATAATTTTTTAACGCTTTAGTGATTTTGCGTATTGTAAAGGATTTATAAAAATTTCAATTGTTTTCACTTTTCATCAAAATAATGAATACCGAGTATCAATTAGCGCTTGCGTGTTAACACGTATTATATATAGCAAGTATTAACCAGCAACAAACTATTACGGATCAATTTTGATATTGGGTACCAACAGACCAAAAATAATCACGTACAGTGGCCTATAACGCATATAATTTATTTTTTGATACTTGATAATACTCAACTTGTTATATCAAACACTTTTGCTAAGCGGCAAGTGTATACATCTACATCTACGGTTGATATCACTGATAGTTGTGATGATACTTAATTTGAAAATTAATTTTTTAATTCCCCTTTACAATTTGCACATCTTTTGGGTTGCTGTAAAAAATCTATAATTTTTTATTCTTTTTTTAATACAATTACTCACTTTAATTTAAAAAACATTAAATAATTTTAGGATAAAATTTACCCTCTATTTGTTATAGTCTTTTTATACGCTAAAAAAATAATCTATGCAAATGAAGTTGTTTATTCGAAATTTTAATTACCAAAATCTACCAAAGCGTTATAAAACACGAATGAATTAGGATCAATCAGCTTCTGGACAAATTTGTTGTTGCGATAACAAAAATTATTTAGTAGTAAAATTCGGTTTTGGTACCGTTATTTGACGGTAGGTTTAATATTAATTTGTCAAATTATCAAATATAATGTTTGTCAAAGTACTGCCAAATAAAAGTTCAAACGTCAGTTTGCATCAATAACCAATAAATGTCATTTTATTCTATTGTATTTTTGTTGGGATATAGTCCAATAAATTCGTCTTATGTATTGTAAATTGTTACAAGTTTGCAATTTATAGATTAACAAAGTCGTATTGCTTTATTGCCAAGCAGTACAAATTTGTTTGTTGAAATTGTGCAAACTTGTTAGCGATAATTTACAATGCACTTGTACAATTACTATTGACTATTTTGCTTCAGATTCATAAATGATAATTATAGTTATTATGCTACAAGGAACGTGGGTTAGTTATGACATTAAAACAAGGATATTTATAGGAACGAACGTACCACCTTTCGAGTAGCTTATTACGTTTTTTCCGTTACCAATATCCTAATACCTACCTAATATCAAATAAAATTCTAATATTAATAATTTTATATTAGTTTAATTTGAAATAATTAATTATATAGAACTGAACCTACATTAAAAATGGTACGACATGTTAAAAACAGCACGCTGCGTTGTTTACAATGCGAATTCATTTCAGTATTAAGGTAAGGTTGGATTAACTGCATACGATTAAACAAACCAATCGCTTGCATTTTGTTGCTACTTGTCACTTTCAATAGAATGCAAGCTTGCGATGGGTTCGTTTAATCGCATGCGTTTTGTGGCCGCAATTAAACGCAGTAGATAGACCATACATTTATTCATTAATTCAAATGTGCGAGTAGTATTGTTGTTTTGCGTTATTTATTAAAAAAATATTATTGCTACGTGCCCCCATTTGACATATTGCGTCAGAACGAAAAGTTGACGCATCGTACACTGGCATCTTCGTCTAACATAGTATCAAATCGCTTGTAATTGCTTATAATATCATTTTAATTAAATATAATTCATGAAAAGTAAATTACTTAAGTTCCGTTGTCAAGTTAAACAAACTTATTTATTTATATAGAAAACACACGAATTTATTATTTTAACTTGTAAAAATACGTCTTACAAAGAAAACAAATTACTCTGCATATAGACATATTATACCAAATTAACTTGGGTATTACACCTAGTACTAGTAGTAGTATAACACTGCCTGTTAAAAACTAAAACGCATACACACATACACACACACATACACTCAAGTTAAAACGATAAATTTCTTTGTTTTTTATATTAACAGTAATCACTTGTGCCATGTAATTATTAGGGAACCTTTCTTAACTTTACTTACGTAGTTGGTAGCGAAAAAAAATGTTGTTATTTGTGTTTTTGCCAGTGAAGTTTATTATAGCATTTCTAAAAATCAAATTGGGGGCTTTGAGTAAAATTATTAATATAACACTTGCTGCGGAAGCGAAAACCGGTACTCTCCTCCGGTACAGGGACGCACTCACAAACTGTCGCCCGCACGGGTCACACATGTGCGTCAGAAGCGTCTCCGCACATAATGCAGGCACCGTTCAGCTCATAAGGGTTAATATCAATGTGTATAATAAATTAAAAGTTATAGTAAAATCTTCTCGTTGAAAGGTGAAAAAAGACGCCCAAAACTGTCAGTACCAACGTACGTATTATGTGTCATTTTATTCTGTCATATTTACATTAAGCATGCGAACGAACATAAAGTACGCGTTTCCTGTTTCGAAAAACGATGAGTCATACGCGCACCTCTCTCCACTTTCAATTTATTAGTGTTTTTTTTTCATATACTTGACAAATACAATTTATGTATGTTTATGATTATAGCAAATTTATTTTCTTTTTTGCGATTTGATAACAACAACACACAGCGCAATAACATTTATTTACGGTGTTATTACCTGTAGTTTACATTTTCATATGTGCATTTAAATTTATATTTTCGTTGCATTCATAATAAAAGTTTTATTAATACGAAACAGAA
>JARJEC010108636.1:0-10716 GCA_030264575.1 Tachinus sp. AB-2021
ACAATTTACTATGTTTTTATCACGAATTTATTCTCTGGAATACATTACTAGTTTCGGCTCCACTAGATTTGAGATAAAAAAACATAGTAAATTGTTGTATTTCATAAGAAGAATTATCACATAGTAACGGTCACTTCAATTCATTATAATGTAATTGTCACAGCCTTTATTATAATTTTCTATTCAACAAATAAATGTGGTCATTTATTTTAAACAAAAATCCAAAAACAAATTGCGCAGAATATTATTTATACAAATTTAGTGAATTTGAAATTTAATTAATTTATAAAATCTGAATACCAGCCGCCTCAATAAATAAAATTTAATAAACTATTATAAGTCATCAATAACTAATGTCAATTACGAAAATACAAACGGTGCTTAGAACAAATTTAAATCATAAAACATCTTATTGGTCATAATATGTGGTTAACTATGCCTTCAAATGCTCTTTTCTATTCTATAAAGCAAATTAAATGTCTCGATAAAACCATCTTGAAGATAATTTCGCATTAAACTTTAAGCTCCAATTCCGAAAAATTATAATTCTTTATTTAATGTGTTTTAATAGTAAACGATATAAACTAAGTGACTAAAAGAAAATATGTAAATATTGCGTACACACTTTGATGCTATGTTTAGCCAGTGTGTACGAACTATTTTAGATCCGGTTTATAATAAAAAATTGACTTATGCGATTTTTGGAACGGAAGATTCAGTTATTATTTTTAGAAAATTCAACTAGATTTAAGTAGAAATCAACGGTAAGTTAAGAATAATTTTACTTAAATATCTATATTTATAAATATAATAAAGAAATAATGATTGTCATTTTAAATTGATGGGCGGAAGAAGTCACCTGTGGTTGATTATTTCTTCTGAATGCAGACATAATTTAATATATTAACATTTTGCGGTGAAATCGATGCGTGTGACACACCGCAGTACGATTTTAGGACAACAGTAAGCAATTTTGCAATAATAATAACAATTACAGTCCGGCAACACCAACTGTTGATTGTTATTACTGTCTTTATCACAACAACGACAAAGGTAGTAATAATAATCATCACAATTCTATGCAATTTCAATCAATAAAATCACAGATTTGTAGAAATATTTTTGGCTTGTCATATTAAAAACTTATTGTGAATAAATGGATCCAATTAATAGGCAGATTAAATAATCAAACTTTAAACTCTACAATGCGATGATTTACATTTATTTATAATGAATATAAAACTCGATTTATTCATTCAGTTATTACACAATGATATATGAAATTGCAAACAAATGGTCATTGTTAATTCAATCCGGCTTGAATGTCGACAAATTACAATTTGAAATTATTAATTAACGCTTGGTATTAATTGATATTGCAAGCTAAAAAAGAAGCAAATGCCAGTTTTAATTAATTATTCATTCTTCATTATGAAAAGTTTCTTATTAATAAAGAATTATAGCAGTGATGACATAGTAAGTAGCAATTTGCATTAAAGGTAACATCACCCCTATCCCATTTCAGCAATTATGTATTCCGGTAATATCTAATATTCGCCATTATTACCGACGTACACGTATTGCACGGTGGTGTATATGGTGTATAACATGACTAATTATGGCAACCATATAACGGTCGTAATGAAAGGGGTGTACGTTGGTTGAGGGTTTCAGATTTTAAATAAGTAGGCGTTTTAAATTAAATGGATGTAAGAATGCACATATGCCGATATGGCATTTTATGAAGGGGTTAAAATAAAAAATATATATGTAGGGAGGAGGGCTAACTTGACATTTTATACATGGAGGGAACAACTCGTTATATGAAGCAGTCTGGCCGGAATGGACGATTTTTTTTGTAATTCATTCCTCGTTGCAGCCGCACGAAAAATAATATACTCAATCAAGAAATTGGAAAATATTAAAAACTCATACACGTTATATATCAGGTTTCAGTTTGTAATAACAAAACGTGCCGCAATTTTCAACAAATAAGTGTGGTCATTGCTTTGATTTAAGGTGTATGAAGCTATTTAATATTTCATTGAACTGTTGTATGTACACTTATAGAACTTTCATAAATCAATAATTGTATTACAACTTTCAGAATTTTAATAACAAATGCTTGCTTGTTATGCGCATTCTAAGAAGTCGGATGTTTTCATCATTTTTTAAGCCGATTTATTTTAAGATTCTATATTAAGTTCACCTCGATAATTCATCATTGCATATTTTTAAATATTTCTTATTTATGGTTATTATTAATGTAATTGATTGATTTTCCAATTTTTAAATAAATTTTCTCGTATTGAATTGCAAAAATTTGCGAAAATACATTCAAAAATGATTTAAATAAAATAGTGTTTACGTTTCAAAAAATATTGTGAAATGCCGAGAGAATGCTGCAAAAACAATTTGTTTTGTAACCATTTCACATTTTCGACATTCTTTTAATATTCTAGAACTTTTTTTGCAATATGCCTCGATATTTTTGTCAATATTTTATCGACTTTTGCAACATTTTCCGAAACGATATACGTTTACCATTGCTAACTATTGGAACCACAAAATCGGACAAATTAATATTTTCATTGCAGATTTCAAAAGAAAAACCTGAAAAATATTTGAATAACTAGTATATTCACAGAAGTAACATTTTTTAATTGGACATCCAATGTATGTTCCCATATTTTGAAATTAATAAAAAATCTTATTGGTGCATTACAATCTCAAGCTTATAAATAAACAAGTAATATGCTCCCGGAACTTATTTTTTTTATTTTTCTGAATTTCATAAACTAATTATTCAATTGTTGTTTGTTTTGACCTTTTAAATCTGCAATGAAAATGTTCTAGCTCCAATATTAATAAAGTTTGGTTATTATCTAAAATGGTATGTTCTAAAAGTGACTGCTTATACTAATCCAACGTATTGAAAATAAAAATTTTCTAGCTCCAATACTAACAAAGTTTAGTAATTATCTAAAATTGTATGTTCTAAAAGTGACTGCATATACTAACCAAACTTATTGAAAATGAAAATTTGCAATATTAACAAAGTTTGGAAATTATCTAAAATAGTATGTTTTAAAAGTGACTGCTTATACTAACCAAACCTATTAAAAATGAAAATACAATAATTAACAAAGTTTGGTAATTATCTAAAATGGTTTCTTCCAAAAGTGACTGCTTATACTAACCCAACCTATTGACAGATATCAATTTGGCTATAGAAAATTTTCTAGCTCCAATATTAACAAAGTTTGGTAATTATCTAAAATGGTTTGTTCTAAAAGTGACAGCTTATACTAACCCAACCTATTAAAAATAAAAAATGTCTAGTTCCAATATTAACAAAGTTTGGTAATTATGTAAAATGGTTTGTTCGAAAAGTGACTGCTTATACTAACCCAACCCTGACAGATATCAATTTGGCTATAGAAAATTTTCTAGCTTCAATATTAACAAAGTTTGGTAATTATCAAAAATGGTTTGTTCGAAAAGTGACTGCTTATACTAACCCAACCTATTGGCAGATATCAATTTGGCTATAAATCAATTTGATCCGAAAGCAGTAGCGTAACAAAACCTTCTAAGACCCCGTGGCAAAAAAATCAGTCAATCAAGTACTGGGGTTCCCACCTCCACAGTAGGAGTATTTATTGTGATTACCTATTTTTGGGAATTTCTCCCATATATATTGTAATGACCTTTTTGGCACTTTCCCATTCAATTATTGTGGTATAATTATTGTAATGATCTTGTTTTGGACTTTTTTCCTTATAATTAACTTATTACCTTTTTTTACTTTTTCTGTATTATTGTTGTGATGTTTTTTGAAATTTTTTGGAACTTGTAACCCGTAGAATTGTTATCTTTTGTAGACCTTTTTCCGTATAATGATTGTGATAACGTTTTTAGACTTTTTGACGTATATTGTGATCAACTTTTTTTTCAGACTTTTCCCGTACAATCATTGTGGTGACCTTTTTTGTACTATTTCCCCTATAATTATTGAGATGACCTTTTTTCGGACCTTTCCTGTGCAATTATTGTGATACATAACCATTTTTTTGTGTGATGAACTTTTTTGTGCGGTTTTCCGTACAATTATTGTTATGACTTTTATTTTGGGACATTTTCCCGTAAAATTATAATAGTAACCTATTTTGGGCTTTCCCCGTATAATTATTGTGATGACCTTGTTTTGGACTTTTTTTTGAACTTTTCCCGTATAATTATTTTGTTTGGACCTTTTCCCGTATATTGTGATGACCTTATTGAAAACCTTTTTGCAGACTTTTTCCCGTACAATTATTGTGGAAATCTTTTTTGCACTTTTCCCGTGTAATTATTGTGATAACTTTTTTTCGGAACTTTCCTGTACAATTACTGTGATGACTATTTTTTTTTTTCGTTGTGATGATTTTTTTAAAAATTTTCCCATATAATGATTGTGATGACTTATTTTTAACTTTTTTAAAACTTTTTCCCCTATAATTATTGTGATGACCTTTTACGGGCCTTTTTCCGTACAATTATTGTGATGACTTTTATTGTAACTATTGTAGTGACCTTTTTTTTCTTGTTTTGGACTTTTCTCTTATAATTACTTATTATTTTTTTTTGGACTTTTCTCGTATAATGATTGCGATGACTTTTATTTATTCTTTATAATTATTATGCTATTATTATCTATTTGGATCTTTTTTCGGATAATGATGATTTTTTTAGAATTTTTCTAGTATAATTAATAACTTTTTTTGCCTTTTTTAGATTTTTTCTGTACAATTATTGTGATAACCTATTTTTTAATTTTTTTCCATATAATGATTGTGACGACATTTTTGAACTTTTTTGGTAAAAGTATTGTGATGATATTTTTTTTCCCGAATAATTATTCTGCTAACATTTATTGCACTTTTTTCGGTATAATTATTGTGATGATCTTGTTTTGGACTTTTTTTTCCTATAATGACTTATTACCTTTTTTTACTTTTTCTGTATAATGATTGTGATCACTTTTTTGTGTTTTAGTTTTTTCCGTATAATTATTGTGATAACCTTTTTTAAACTTTTTTGGAACTTTCCCCGTAGAATTATTATCTTTTTGGACCTTTTCTCGTATATTGATTGTGGTAATTTTTTTGGACTATTTCCCGTATATTGTGATCACCTTTTTTCATATTTTTTAATTTTTAAACTTTTTTCCTTGACTTTGACCTGTTTTAGCCTTTTTCCGTACAATTATTGTGATGACGTTTACTTGGGACATTTATAATGATAGGGGGTAGCTATGACCCAAAGACATTTTATGTAGAAAACAATTTCGTTTATACTAGAAGTACATCAGCTAGGGCTGTGCAGGGCATCCCATAAGCATTTATATAAAGGCCTACAATTACATTTTGCAACTTGCCCCTCACCGAGTCCAAACCAGGATTCGAAAAGAATTTGTGGTTTTATATAAACCGTTTAGCCACCATTAACCATTTAACCTCCAATACGCGATAGGTGGCTGTACATTGGTTAGAGGGTGGCTATTGGTGGCGGTTTCTATGAAATTCTACTCAAATCCTGGTCCGGACTCAATAAGAGGCGACTTGCAAGATGAAAAGTGAACCTCTATATAAATTCTTATAATATTTTTGCCCTGAACTGTCCTAGCATAAATCTAGTAATAGATAATTATGCGAGCATCCCTGTACGTTATATTTTGAAATCACATTTTTCAATATCAACTACATTTTTTCGACAATTAACAATTTGCAACATTTTCAAAATTTCTTTTCAATATAAATATTTCCCCAACGGCAGAATTATTTTTGCATTTATAGACATTCTCAGCATTTTACAATTGAAATGGTTCGAGATTTTTCAATATTTGCAAATATTTTACGATATTTTGCACCTTTTTTCTCTTTGCAAAATTGTTGTCATCCGATTATATTTTTGGCATTTTTTAAATTATTTGTGGCATGTTTTTAACATTACTTTTTCAATTTTTTTGTATATTTTATAAAACTTTTGCGGAATTAACTAACCCAGTGATTCTCAACTTTTTCTCGTCACGTTTGCGCCCTTTTTTAATAATCAAATATTTGGCGACACTATTGAGTTAAGTGGCGCTGTACTCATGAAGGATGTGTAAAACACAATGGCATTTACAAGCTTATGCATAGACACAAACACATATAGTTGCGCAGTAGCTCGCTACAGTCGAACTCTGACGCAGTCTTGGCACATGATTACCAATTTTCAAATAAGCCCGGGCTACACAGCGATAGCATACATGTTTATACATCAAAAATGTAAATGTAATTTAAAGAATCTTGCGGTAGATTGAGAATCACCGATCTAACCATTAAACATCATTTTTAAATATTTCGCGACAATTTTTTGACAATACAAAAAAATTATAAATAAAAATTTTTATTTCTTACTACAATAAGTACTTCTCTTCTCAATGAATTTTTTATATAAATATGATGTTTTATATTCTGAATGTTTCATGATTTTATTTGACATTTTCCATTAGAACAAAATTATTTTCGATTTTAAGGAATTAAACCATTTTTTAAATAAAATCAAAGCAAAAGCTTCAATGCAATGCGAAAATCACTAAGGAACAGTGATAAGATTTTATGAAAAGTAAAACAATGACTGTTGCTGCTGGAAGCAACGTGAAATTAGAAAATTTTGACCTTTTTATTTAATCTTTTCTTTGTACACTGTCTTGTATAAACTTTTTAAAATACTACCATTTTTTAATGATTTCACTTATCATAACATTTTCTACAAATATCATTTTTATTTATTCATTAAATGAAAATTAAGCGAAAATTGATATTATTATAAAGAAATTTAATTGATCGATTTGCTTTTCGCTTTCTATACCGGCAATTTTGTTATATTTGTAAGGCATCATTCCGATTCCGCCGTTTGCTACCTGAATGATTTAATTGTGAAATATTTTTCTACTAAACCGATTGCTGATCAATGACCCTATTTATATTTTGCATATTTGTTTGTAATTATATATAATATTGCAGAAAGACCACAGACGATATCCGTTTTTATGTTATCTAAAATCTATTATATATACTTATATAATTAACACTTAACAAAAAAAAATTGTCTTAAAATGTTTTGCCACAATACATAAAAACAATTCTGATTAAAATTTTCACTTCACTGAAATCTCTAGTTGCAGATACCTCCAATAAGCGGATAGTTTAGAATGCACCAACACAAATCCATGTACAGGGTGTCCCATTTTAATACGCCAGTAGCGATTAGTCTGAAACTTTGCGTCGGACCAAAAAGTGTTCCGAATAAAAAATTAATGGTTTTAAGGAGGACGTCTGATGCTGTCAACCTTGCCCCCCTCGGACCACCAGGGGGCGGGAACTTTAAAATCCCTGAGGATCAGAGGGGGCAAAGTTGACAGCATTAGATGTCTTCCTCAAAACCATTAACTTTTTATTCGGAACACTTTTTGGTCCGACGCAATGTTTCAGACTTATCTACTGGCAGATTAAAATGGTACACCCTGTATGTATGTATCTTGCTTTATTTTAATCGGATACCTCTAAAAAGCGGACAATATTAGTTGCACTGTCAATGCCCGTTTAATGGAGACTTCACTGTACTTCTTAAAAATAGCCTTACTTTTCTTAGAATCGGACTAACTGTCATTTCCTTCTTCAATTTTTAAAACGATATAAATGTAACACCTTTTAGCAACATTTTAGAACATATTTTTCAGCATTTTGATAACATACCGCAACATTTTGGCAAAATTGTAATGAACAATTTTCTTGACATTTGGCTAAATTTTTTCAAAATTTAATTAATTGCGCTTGTCTAAAAACATTTTACGTCATACTTTAGAGCTGCTTAAAAGTACATTACCTTGATAATCAATACTTTTGACATTTTCTAAACTTTTATGGACATTGTAATTTCATAATATTTTGACACTTAATAATTTTGATTATGATTTTATAGCTTGCCTAAAAATATTTCTCAACATATTTAGACAAATAAAGCTTACCAACATGGTAAATACTACATTGATAGTTTTTAACATTTGTCAACTTTTTGCAACATAATTGTTGCGCAAACTGTTGCAAAAATTGAAGAGCAAAATTTAATCATAGTAACGTTTTTCAATCAATATAACAATAATAAGAAACTATTTTTATGTTTGCATCGGCAAAAATTAAAAGCTACCTTGCTTTTTGAAATAATTTAGAAAAAAGTATTTTGAAAAAAAATTTTCCTTCTGAATTGATTTTTAAAAAATGTATAAATTGTTTTTCGATCCCTTTTTGTAGAAAAAAATTGTTTTCAAGCAGGTCAATCTGGTTTAACTGCACTTGTTTTTGATTTTATTTAAGAATTGTGATTTTATTGGGGTTTGTTGAGATCTATTGACAGGTCATCAAAATTTGTTATTATATAGCCAAAGTTTTCCACATTGTGCTACTATTTTATTACGAGATCTTTTGTAAATATTTTTGATGTTAAAATGTACGTTATAACAATGGCGCATTAATCACGTCTATCTGAGGTATTCTTTTTAAATTTAATTCATGCATTAAAATATTTAATACATCTATAGTATGCACTAACAACTTTAAGAAACAAGACTTTATTTACCGTGCATGTAATATCGTAAAGAATAAAGAAAATGGATAAAATAGAAGTGGTCGTGGTAGCACATTTTTATTTTTTGAAATATATTCCTTAATGTGAGTTATGAAATCATTGATAAAATCACATAGTACATTGTAAAGATTGGTTAGTATAAATAGTATAAATATTCAATGAAATAATTTGGGAGCAAAGCCAGACGGAAAGAAATCGATAGAAAGGTTTTTCGTAGAAGAAAAGTTTAGTGGGTTTGTTTATTAGGAACGGGAATAGACTTATTTGTGTATTGATTGATAGTGTATTAATTATATTTGACTAATTGAGTGAGAAATAAAGTAATAGAAAAAATAGCGCCGAAGCAAGCCGCAATCACATAAATTAATTGAATTTTAAAATGAAAAGTGTTAAACACGAGCTGTCGGTTGTTAGGTGTCAACACATTATGATATATTAATTATAATGTTATGTAAAGTGGTGATAATAAATAATATGTGTGAGCTGTGTCGTGTGTTTCCATCGTCATAAACAATTGTAATCATAAAGTCATTCATAAATCTTAAGTTTAGAAGGCAGAAAGCAGGCATGGGAAGGCATACATAGAGAGAAAATTGGGATGAATATAATACATCATTTGCCAGTTGTTTAACTCAATTATTGATCAAATATGGCGGAGCCTCTTCCCACCCCACCGGTCTCTATTAACCCTTTTCGTATCGAGGGACTTCATAATGATGTATACCTACCCCTATGTTAAGGTCCTTAACATACTGCTTATTATAACTCTCTCTCGCACACAAAATTCTGTGATGGCCGGGGAAATATCAGCTTAATACTGATTGCCGCCGCTTGATATGCATGCATTCGAATACATGCGGAAACAATGCGTGCGGTTTGTTTGCATTTTATTAACAATATCATTTTTATTACCCCAAAAATTGCTTACTAATTATCTGACTAATTCAATCTACTACACAACTAATGATGTTTTCATGTTAATATAAATATCATTTAATAAAGGGCGCTTTGTTTCTTAAATATTTTTAATTGCTGGTGTATTTATAAATTTCTATTTGTGTACTAATTGCGTCCAGTAATTTGTTGGTTAAACTAACAAGAACGAATTAATTAAAACTATATTTATATAAAAGAATAATTAATTTATTAGCTGCTGATATTGTATGCTTGGCAAGATTAGTAAATAGTTTCAGAAATTGCCGCGAATAATGACTTTCGTTTCGCCACTAAGCACGGTCCAACGCTTTCTTTCACCTGCCTATTGTGCCATAAGAGGAACTTGCAAAACTTTTCAAATGGAAATTTTTTCCACACAATATTCCGCATTATCATTACAGAATATTTTGTCATAAGTAACATCACGTATTGCCTCAAATCAATTCCATTTTCGTCTAAAATAGCAGTTAAATTTGCCGCATTCAAATTCAGAACTTTATAAAAATAATTCACGTGAATTAGTTTTTTTTTTTTTAGAAAATTGCCATCGAATTTATTGGCGTAATTTTGGCGAATCAGTAAAAGTAAAAATCAAAAGTAAAATTCCATACTAACCAAAATGCCTGTTATGAAATGGAAACCAGAAATACAAGTTATTATATAAATATATAAATAGCTTCAATGATAGGGTCCTCGATGCCCTGGGCTAAAAGAAACACATTTCATGGGTAGCCCTTGTTTCTCTCCGACCCTTAAATATGATGTATTTACTGGTGAGATGATACGTTTATCAGGCATTTTGCTTCGAGCGGACTCAACTTTCCGTTCTCCGAACGAAGCGCCGGCAAAAAATAAACAACCTTCAATAGGTAAATCATCCAAAATTAATTATTAATTTAACGGCCATAACTTTATTCTTAATTTGAGCATCAATTATTTTGATTCAATGTAATTAATTAGAACCTATTTAACATTTAATAAAACCATTAGAATCGATTTTGTTTTATAACGAATTAAACCGTAATTTGTAACGAATTAAATAAATCAATCGAGTTTTTAATGCTTAGATCGGGATTGAATGGATTTTTAATGAAACAAAAAGTTTAC
>JARJEC010108639.1:0-15404 GCA_030264575.1 Tachinus sp. AB-2021
AATGCGGTGCAAACAAAACATTTAATGAAACGAGATTGTGATGTAGTAGGTGGAAAAGGTAGCAACGACGTGATGTAGTTAAGCGACAAAAGCGATATAATGCAGTGTGTGTTGCGAGGCCCATCGTCCTGTGACACCTATAATGTTCACATGATATACAATTACACATTAAACTGAAATACAGGACGATGGCAATGATTTTAATGGGCAATGACATGCACGGTGCGTTTGAATTGGAATAAAACGTGCTGATTAGTCAGTCGGGTCCAGCATGGCGGCCGTGGGATGGACAACGCGCGAGTTTTAATATAACATCCGTTATGAGATCGTTTTCAAATAGGTTTAGCTTCATAATTAATAGTTCAAACAAACATGTGTAAATAATCCAGGCAAACGGCATAAAACCGTACGTGAAATAATACAGCTGTCTAATTTTAATTATGTCCAGTCTCTGCCACCCATCTCTCCCCGCGCTTTGTCCCGCTCGCACACGCGGCGCCATCAAGGTAATTTAGTTCTTTAATGCAAACACCAACATTTATATGTATTCCGCGCGCAACAGTTATTATACATCGCATCGACATGAAAGTATATTATTGCTGGATCGAAAATTAATTAGGATTTTGATTAATATATTCCCGGCCGATTCAAATATTACATTAACTGAAAAGTTTCTCATCAAAACCGCGATGTAATTATAAATTTGTTTCATATGCATTTGAAATCTAGAACGAGCCGAGCCATACGCGAATACAGTAAACATAAAAAGCTTCATGTTATTTAATTGTTTAAGGTTATCACGGTCTAGAAAGCACAAGAAAAATGTAGTTTAAATCTTTTTACTGTAGTAGGTGCACGCTGGCTCTTTTACGATGTTGGTTTCACGCCGAATTGTTCCAGTGTTGGAAACGCGGAGAGAATGAGAGAAAAAAGGCCAGTACTTCCGATGCGCCGCTGAGCGCGAAGGACGCGATGGCCCCTCGGCGCCGAGGTGAGCCGGCCCATAGACCGGCAAAGTCGTCACGGAATTAATCATCGCCTTTTGTTATTAATAGCCGATGATTAATTAAGCAATAAATAACAACTAGACTTTACTGGTATTTTTTCGGACAATCAATCAAGCAATGATAATAAGATATACGTATTATATCTATTGGGATGTATTACTGCAAATCTAGTCTAATAAAATAGACAAGCTAATTTTTTTAATTTAATTTTTTTTGTTTAAAAAAAAGTTTTTTTAATTTAAATTTTCATATTTTTAACTTTTTGTACTTTTGATTTTCAAGTTTATCAATTACCAAGATTTTAAATTTGCTTTGTTTTTTAAGTTATAAAAAATTTGGTAAAACTCTATGGTAGAATATGAACAGCAACGAAACACGATTTTCTTTGAATTTCAAAAGCACGCTGTTAGTGAAATCGTGAATATCCATTTCCTCAACGACATGCTTTACGATATCCAAAAAACATTACTATAAACATAAATTGATATTTCATCAACATTTTTTTTGTTGGATGAATATCAAATCTAAACGAACAACTAATATATCTCTGGTAAATAACGACCATGAAATAACGCACCCTCTTCTAGTAGCTAATGAATTTGCTAATTATTTTTCTACCATTGCGTCCAATAATATTAACAACATTTTTAATACTGATTTAAGTTGCTCTAGTACTACAACAAATAAATATATTTCAAATACTTTTGTTCTACGCGAAATTAACGTTATGGATATAGAGACCGCAATTAAAAGAATTAATTCAAAATCATCTGGCGAAGATGGAATATCAAGTAAAATATTAAAATTAATTAATAATTACGTAGCAGAACATTTAGTATATCTTTTCGACTGGTCACTTAATATAGAGAGTAGACAAAATGAATTATAGGCCAATATCAATATTACCAACACCATCTAAAATTTTTGAAAGAATTATATACGATCAAATCTCAGCATTTCTTGACAAGTACGAAGGTCTTTCAGGGTTTTAACATGGATTTTGCAAAAATAGATCGGTTGAAACTGCAGCTTGTGAATGACTTAAATTTGTCATTTGCGAGACAGATCAAAACAAATATGTCATTGCTCTGTTCTTTCATTTAAAACTTGCGTTTGACTGTGTTGATATTGAATATTTGAAAAAAAATTGCATAGTCTCAGTTCAGAGGTCTTATACATAATTTTGTCATTTCTTATCTTACGGGTAGAAAAATGTATTTAAAATTAAGTAACTTCATATCTGATTTACGTGAATTAATAATTGGTGTTCCACAGAATTCGGTGCTTGGACTTTCGCTTTTCTTGTTGTTTATAAACGACTTGCCTGAATTTATAATAGAAGGATTGGTTTTAATGTTTGCATATGACACACACCACTGTGATAATATCTGCGGAAACTTTGAAAGCATTATTAATAAAAATGAAAATTATTATATCTCAATTTAATGCTTGATGTTTAAAGAATAAACTAATAGTAAATCATACCAAAACAGACTTTGTGTTTTTTCTAAGTGTAGATCTCTTCCGGAAAACTTTGTTATTGAAGTGAATGACATTGTGTATGAAATAAATAAATCTTGCATATATTTAGGCCTTGTTATTGATTTAAAACTGAATTGGACGGACAATATGAATAGTGTTGTAGACAAGTTAAATAGATCTTTTTGCAATATTGCAACTGAAGCAATTTTTATCATTGGATGCTATGATGAACATGTATTATGGTATTGTGTATTGACATATATTGTATATGATTTTATTATGGGGTCGCTCGATTGAATCACAAAGAATTTTTGTATTGCAAAAGAGAATTATTTGTCTAACGTATAATTTGCATTTTAGGGATTCGTGTAAGAAAGAGTTTATTGAAAACAAAATTTTGACGCTACCATCAATATATATTTACAAGGCTCTCTGTTACGTAACAATCAGATTTTGAAACAATTTTTCAATACCTCTATAATACACGGCATGGATCGTATTAGACAGTAAATTTACACAAAACCCAACTATTTTACAAATCTTATTTTAATACTGGCATTACATTGTTTAATAAACTGAAAGTTGAAACCTATCTTTATGTTATTCTAAATTTAAATCATCAGTTAAAAAGTACCCATTGCATGCTACAGCATCGAAGAATTTTTAAATGCTCCTCTTTTTGATATATAATTAATTTTATTAAAATTTTAACATATATACAGTGTATTTTATAATATTTGAAGTTGTATTGTTCTCTAACTTTTCATATCTAAATGTATTGCACTAAATGCACGAATAAATCTATGTAGCTATGTAGCTATTAAGTAGTATTTTTAATATTGTTTTGGAATTTTAAAAGCAAAATTTCTTTAACACGTTAGTAATGTTGCTATAAACAAAAATTATTTGATGTACAAAAAAAAATTAATTAAATGGTTTCAAATAAAAAAATATAAAAAAGTTATGAAAAAATTACATACAGGAAACAGACTTCATTTATATTTACAATTTAATTAAAAACATATCTAAGTTATTACCTTTTTTTTAATTTGTTGAATTTTATAACTGGTTTAAGTCAATAAGAAACAAAACGCTTTTGTTTAAGTTAGTTAGTTGGGTTTTGTTTAAACCATCGTTTTCTATCAACTATTCTATTTTGGACGAAGTTAGTGTCGGTATATATCAAAATTTAAGCAACATCATATTATTCCATGAAATAACTATTTAGTCAATTAGGATGATATGAAGATATTAGAACTAAGAGTTTGTTTAATTTATAAATAAAATAATTTAGGGTATGCATAAAATTATGATTTATTTAATAAGTTTTTTATTCTTATGTGTATACATATATATATATATATATATATATATATATATATCTACCATTTATAGCATTGGTAAACTACGGTCCGAGGCATTTTGTGCGGCACCCGACAAGAAAAAAGTCGTCAATTATCTTTTTGACCACATAATAAACATATTTTTGAACGTTCGGCCCTCTTCCAAATTTAAGTTTATTATGTGGCCTTTCAGTTCAATCATTTGCCCACCCCTGATTTATAAGGTGTCCTATATTGAGTTACATCGTATCTTTGTTGTTAAATTTTATGACGATTTATATGCACAATTTTTGAAAATTCCAATCCGTTCTGAAGTTAATCAAAGATACTCGATTGGACAAGAGAAACTTAGATATTAGAATATTATAATTATTTAATAATTACTATGCCGTTATTCCATTTGAAATAAATGTTACAAAAATTCAACTTGGGTGTGGATCGAACACACAACCTCTGGATTGCATGTCCACTGCTCTACCAATTGAGCTACTGAGATATCTTAATTGACATTGATTTAATGTTCTATAACCACGTAGACGTTATATTTAAATCATTTATTACATTATTTATATGATTACATATATACAATTCTGTGTATGTCTAGTCTATGCTAGCGCAATGCACACGGAAATTTTGGTGGTGACCGATATGATACGAATATTGTAAATTATTGTTATTTACAAATTATTTTTAATGGAGTAAAATAAGTACGTTTTTACTCAAGTAATTATTGTATCTTTACTAAAAGTTTTCTTAACTTTTATATACAAAACGGCATGATAATTTGCAGTAACATTTAACGAAATGCTAGTTTTAGGCTGTATCGTCGGTGATTAACCCAAATACATAAATTTAACGATGCTAAAAAAATAAAAATCCATAGATATCAACTTTGAGGTATTTTTATAAGTCAATTACTTGATATGCTTGCTTGGATTACGTCTGTTATTATCAAGAAGGAGAAGAAGAGATGATGGTGAAGTTCTGTAATTAATCGCATTAAATGTTAGGTATCCCGATGATATTAATGAAAAGTGTTTTGATGAAGTACTCATTGAAGACGTTTGTCCTTTTCCCGCGTAAAGTTTATATATTGTGAATGTGTTTATTAAAGAGTTCTCGATATAAACGGATTAATAAAATATGCATAATAAGTCCGAACGCTGATTGCGAATTATGTACTTAATTCGATTAATTTTCGGGACGGGCTTGAGAAAAGTGTGTGGATAAATCGTGGGCCGGGCGCGGGTGTGTAATGAAAGGAAAAGGGAAAAGCGGCGGGCCTGAAGAATGGCGGGCACAAGAAACTTAATAAAGGCTATAAGGTAGAGCAAATTGCTGGAAAAGTGGATTATTTCGTTTGCTACGTGGACAGGAGTTCATTAATTTCAGCGTCCTCCCTCTCTGCCGCCGTCCGCTTCACCTCAGCCCCAGCTTCCCCGGCAGTAACACCTTTTTCATGTTCCCGACTGGAGACATCGCCTAAGAACGGTATGCAAATAAAGCATAAGGGACGAGAGCTTTTTATAGGGTTGCGGGTTGACGCTTTAGACTATAAGCGGTCAGGTCAGACCCGGTTCCAGGTCCTTTCGTGCCACCTCAGCCGCCCACATAGAGAAAGACAATAACTTTATATTATATAATCCAAACGTTGCGAACCAAACACACTTTGGAACAATTTAGGAATTCGTGCTGACGGTGTTTTTCAGTTAACATCGGGCCTAACCCCCCATTTTCTATTCAACACTGAAACGCAAAGTAAATAAAGCCATGCAACAATCGCGCCGCGATGGATACATTCGCGAGTGTAAAAGATAAACATTCCGAAAATTGAATGCTTTTAATGGAGGTATCACAATTAAACCGTACCGATGGATGATGATTCAATTTCGGTGCGTATTTGCTGCGACGTGGGTAAACAACCGCAAGAACATCAATTGCTTTTCCTTTTCCACACCCCCTTACATTCCCCATCATGTACATATATACATCTATACATTCGTATAATATATTCATAATCGGCGCCACTCACTCACTCACAAATCATAATATTGACAACTAAACTCGTCGCCGGCGTGTTTAAAATTCACGAACGCTCGCGGAATTAAGTGAAAGTGATATTAACCCCTTTCAATTCCGCGTGGGGACTTCGGTTAATCAAGAGACTTCCGCAAACACAATCCTCGCCTACTTTAACATGAAATCATCATCACACATACACATCAGAAACAAGTGGAGGCACCTCGTTTTGTTTGTTTGTGGATGTACAAGATAGTCCTTTAATTTTCTAGTGTGGCCGAAGGGTGCCCGTACACTACTTTTTCTTATGACCATGCCGCACACATACCCGCACATGCTTTTCCACTTTCCACTACAAGAACTACAACGACCTCTTTCACGACATGACAAATACCGCCACCAAATTAATTTTACCTAAACAATGCAACACACAAAGTTTAATTTGCAATCAGGAAGGTATCATTTTTCTAAACCTTGTTTATTTCAAATTATCTTAAAAATAAAATTAATGTTTATTAATATTTGACGTGGATGTGGAACATAAAACTTATGCCAATTAAGATACCTACGTAGCTTAATTGGTAGAGTAGTGGACATGAAATCCAAAGGTTTTTTATTTCAAAATGAAGTAATGCTGTAGTAATTATTTAATATTTATAATATTCTAATTTCAACATAGGCTCCATTTAAAAATTTAAATTATAAATAATGAATAATTATTATTTACAATATTCGTACTATATCGGTCGCCGCCGAAAAATGTCCGTGTGTATTGTGCTAGCATAGATCAGACATACACAAAACTGTATAGCATATCATGTAATGGATATAAACATAAAACCTATGCCCATTGAGATACCTACCGTAGCTCAATTGGTAGAGCAGTGAACATGAAATCCAAATGTTGTGGGTTTGATCCCCACCCGAGATGAATTTTTGAATTATTTATTTCAAATTTTAGTAATGGCGTAGTAATTATTTAATAATTATAATGTTCTAATTTTAATATTTATTATCTTCCATATTCTGCAAAAATTTTTTGCTAAACTTTTTAAATATTTCTTCAGCGTATATTGCAAAAAGTAATTTCCAAACATTTTTGATAATTTACCATATCACTAGAAGTATCATAACAAATATATTAACATTTCTCGGTGTTTTCAACAACTTAAACGTTATATATTATTTTTTCCATCTTTTTTTCAGTATTTCATAATACTTACTGTAAATAAAATAATCAAAATGAGTGGTTATGCAAAATTTTTGTAACAAATATAAATTTTGTTTTAAAATGTTTCTCAATATTTTGCAACATTCACAACAGTTTACGACTAGTTTTTAAGGATTCTTTAAACTTAAATCATTTTACGATCCATATTTTACAAAATTTTATTGTACATTGTTTTTGCCTATTTGTTATTTTGTTATTTTTATCAAAAGTTACTGAATTTTATATCTTCATAAATATTTGATTGAGTTAATGACATTGACACACTTGTTGGTATTCTCAACATTTCTTGATAATTTGCAATATTTTTAAACGTTTTACGATAACTTTTTCATCATTTTGAGATGTTGTTTTGAAATTTGATGTTTCTCAACATTTTTTGATATTGTCAATATTTTATAAGATAATATTTCACGATTTTTTCGAAAATTTACTACATTTTTTTCGAGTTTTTTCACATTTTACAACAATTTGGAAAATTTTGTGATATTTACCGAGATTTTTTCAAATTTCTCATAATATTAGTGGTATTTGACAATATTTTACATAATTTCTTGACGTTTACTAAATTTTTTCATTTTCTCACATTGGTAGAGCACATTTAGCAAATAATATTTTGCGTTGGAATTAAACGTAATGAATAAAAATTATAAAAGGGGAAAGAGAAATAAAATGGAAACAGAAAACATGAAAAATAAAGAAAAGGAATAAAGAATTCACAGAACTTTTGAGATGTTCAAAATATATCTGGGATCACAAAGAAATAATTTCAAATTGACATTTAAAGATTGTACTGGAACAAAAATAACTTAGGCCTACCAAACGGAATTGTTCTGAAATAATTACTAAATTCACACATCAGGACAACGAAAATTAATGGATTGAACAAATCAAGGATAGGAGAACGAAAAGAATGGAGAAGTATATGTATATAAGATGTAAGAGAAAGAATTGCATGTAGAGATAAACCGAGAACAGTACTATTGCTGCAACTTTGCTGTGAATTTCTCAATGTCCAAACCAGCCAACCTCAAATTGCAATTGCAGCAATTTCTTTGAGCATTAAAAAATAATTTGGAAATGGAATTAATTTAGTTAGCCGATGCGAAACTTATGGTGGTGCCAAATCAATTCAAAAAATTAATTTGTAGTAACGTTTGAAGTAATTTTCAATTTAGTTGAATTTAATTCATAGCAGGTGATAAAAAATCGCCACGTTTTCGTTTTTGCGATTTAAAAATTCTTCGAATTCGTATATACAAATTGTTTTGTCGGTGCACGCAAAATTATCTTGTTATAAAAGTTGCCGATTGCTAGAAATATTACAAGCAAAGCAATAACTGCAAATGCAATACAGCAACTTTCTCATAAATAATTCTTCAAATAATGGTGAGAGTAATTTAAAACAAAAGATTTGTTAAATAATAGCATAGTGCCTGAAGGAAATTGAGAAATCCCAGTGAGGCAAATATGCACCTTTTTATCCGCTAACCCGGAAAGCACAACTTTAAAATATTCATCCCGCTAAGAAGAGTAAAACCTCGAAGGAAAATCCCGGAATTGGCCTCTTCCCCTCTCGCTACTACACATACATGCATATTCAGGAGGAAAATAAATAGAAATACTTATTACAAGTAATTAAGCAGACTGGATTTATTCCAGAAGCAAAAGCTAACAGAAAGCTGAGATGCCACTGGAGGGCAGGCATAAGAACCTCGTTATGCGGCGGCTGGTTGTAGAAACACTGTACTTGTCTACGAAAACACCGAGCAAATGTAAGAATGAGAATTTGCATGATAATGTGCATTGGCGAAGTGGCTCCTCCAACAATATGGTCCGGATTATCAAACAATAAGAAACTGCAATATTTTCTTTCTTTTTCCACCACTTCTCTTTTCAAATGAAAATATTCCGACCGAAACACCAACATGGATTAAAATTCAACCATTTATATTCCATGTACTTAATTAATTAAAATTGAAGTGCATAATTCCATTTTGTATATGAAAAATGTCCGGATTTGCATTTAATTCGTTATAATATAAAGTCCGGAATCAATATAATCGGGATAATATTATTACAAGAGTAATCCGGGAGATGTTTCTACATCTATGGAATTGAGTGGGTGAGTGGGGAAGTCATTGAAATTTTCTTGGCAGAAAAGATAATCAGGCGCAATTTGCATTTGGAGAAAATACCTCGCGGAAAATAAGAAGCCGACAGGGGAGAGACAAAAGGTTACAATAAAGTTTTACTTATTTACGAATGTATATGTAACTAGTTTTGTGTTTGTCGCATGTCTCCTAGTAATCCCGATTTGCAATCCACGTCACGTAAACTAAGCTTTTGCCCATTTTGTTGCATAATTAAATTATGCGTTAGTCCGGAATTAAAAAACATAGACTACGTAGGAAAAATATTTACTTACATTAAGTTGACACATTGAATTTATATGTAAGTTACTTGTTAATGAAGTATAGTTTTAATCTCAAGACAATCATATGTTTCAACTTGAAACATACTTGAACTTTCTAGTTTGTGTTATTACAGTAATAGGAATTACTAAAAATTTAAGTATATGTAAGGGAGCTACTCAATTTTACTTATAATATGTGATTCTGAAAAAATCATTGCTAAATCAGCTGGTTTATAGGATTATAATAGTCAATCAATTTGTTGTTTCATATAAAACTATTAATTTTATAAACATCAAATTTTTTTCCTAAAATAAGAATAATATAAAAGAAAAACTTTAGAAAACCTTTTTTTGTCTCACATCAATGAACCAATAGGATGTGTGTACTATATAATTCCTAAACATATTTTTTCTTTTACAAATATCTAATAGTCGCCATCAGGGGGACAATATTAATAATGTCACCAAAACCAAATTGACTATTTCTTACTGAACAAAAGGAACAGCAATCAATAAAAACCGTGCTTGTAACGTATATAGGATCCGATCATTGTCCTTTGACAGCGGCAATAAAAGCAAGACATCTTACTAGATATTTGACAACTTAAATTGTTTTCTTTGTCCTTCAATTCAAATTGCCATTTTCTTCCTTGGGGGATTTAAACATTAAATTTTCCATTGAATTGAAGAACGTAGGAAAAACAACTTATAATCAACTTAGATTTAATTTCCAAGATGAACATTCATCAGAAAATCCACGACATATATGATCATCATGTTTTGCAAATATTGCGCAACACTGAAGAAGGGAGTCTGCTGACTAATAAAGAAATTAAACTATGTCCGAAATTGCTTTTTTCTTCTCTGGGGAGAAATAAACATTCAATTTTCCATAAATTGTTAAAATTATCTTACCCAAAATTGCAAGACAACAACAGAATAGCTCCAAGTTGTGACTACAAATTTAATAAAATCAATTGTTCCTCCGATACTTTATAAAAATATAATATTTAAGGCAAAAACAACGTTTGCACGGCATTTCTTGTAGGGGTCTCAATAAATTTTAGCTATAGGACTCCAAATAGCTGGTTTAGCTACTAATCATCATCATCATTAATATCTTTTATTTGATGCAGTCATTAAGGTAGGAGGAGTTAACGTCTAAAGAGTAGCCATACAGGCTAACCTTTTATTTTTAAATTCGATTTTGAAAAGAGTAACCTTGATCAGTGAATAAAGATTAATGGTTAATTAATAAACATAAGATATGCTGATGACATGGGTATCTTCATCTTCTATGAAAGTGTTGCAACATTTTTTGCACAAAATATCAGCAGAAAGCTAAAGGTGTGGTCATATATAAGTTTGTGGTTATCAGTAGAGGCATCATAGCATAGACCCGAGTAGATTACTCCTACAAAACAAGGATAATGAAAAAGAACAAAAATTTACTTTACTTATTTGGGAAGGCAGTTGTATGAAGAAAAGAAAATCTAATCGAAATAAAGAGTCAAGTTGAGAAATTTAGAGTAGCATTTGCAAAAATATAAACAAGATTTTAGAATAACATAATAACTCCCTCAAAATTAAATTCACGCTGGTAAAATGCTTATGTAAAAAGTGTTTGTGTACTTTCACTTAAGCTACAACGAATAAACTAGTTGCTGTTGAGATGTGGTTGTATAGAAGAATTCTCAGAATCTACAGGACGAAGCAGGTGTTTTATGAGCAGATCTTAAGGATTGAAGTTAGGCATGAGACAGACAGAAAAAATTGGTCTGTTGTAACAAATATGTACTGCTGCGGATGGTAGAAGGAAAAATTGTATGGCTAACCTGATTTGGTACAACAACAACGTTATTTTGTACGGCCTACAACAAAGGTAAAAAAAAATTGCTATGTAACTACATAGCCAACTTCCTGTAATAGATAGATGCGTTAATAAAAATAAAGCTAACAATTCATTTTCTTAGAAGAAATTTTACAAAATGAAAAATCATTATTTTTTTTGAAATGCTACAAAACAATTTTTGAGTTGGCTATAGAACTTTTCAAAATGACAAACTTTCACAAATTAAAAAAATGTGACAATATAAACCCTAAAACCTTGTCCCGTTTCATGATGAGATCATTGAAAAGCTGCCATTCAGGTTGAAAAAATACGTGGTATTAATAGTAAATAAAAATAATGTATCTTTGAATGAACCTGGAATATCAAAACATCCAATGGAATCACATTTGAGTATACTAAGTTCTTATAAAATTGAGAACCTATTAATTAGATCGTACAAAATTGTACGAGTGAACAATGGATAGTCTTATAGCTCAATATTTCAATCTTAATGTACATGCGGTGTGTGGGACTAGCGTAAGACCGATTGGAAAATTTCCCCGCTCTCGACCACCAATGAATATTTTCCTCATGCATTATGTGCGGCTGAAGATAAAAGGTAATAATGGAATTGACCTCCACCTCCGTCGGGGTCGCAAACGGGGCAGGAGGATAACAAGGGTCGACTCCGGTGTCTAAGGAGGCAGGACCCGAGCAATACTTTATAAAACGATCCTCCTGGATTTCCAGCCGCCCCCTCCCTCTCTCACACGAACCGTTCTTTTCCGGGCCGTGAGTTATATCCTTTCAGTCGATCCCATCATTAGCATAAAACACGCTTTATAATAAATTGGGAGCGTTTAAATAAAACGCATAATTACTTTAACCTACTTGCGGGCAATAAAAGCAAAAAATACCTGCCCCGAAAGAAGACGATTTGCATTTTCTGAGGTTTTACTCATTTATTGCGCACGAGATGACATGGAAATATTACATCCAGACTTCCCCATAAAGTTCAATAATGCCCCCGATGAAATGAATATTGTATCTTTAATATGTAAATATACCTACAATCTGCATAGTAACGAGCGTCTCTGGCGGTTTTAAAAATTGTATCCCCGCCGTTGTTCGGCTCTCTTCCGGTTCGTGCTTCACTAAACACCCGGAGAATAGATTAAAACATCCCCCGCGCGCCGCCCCAAAACCAGAACAGCCGTAGTGGCGGTCGCCACACGAATATATTTTTATGTGTCATGGACTAATTGTTCATTCTACGCGGGGATTTTTAGTAGCCGTTTTCTTTTACGGGCTCCAATCGTAAAGAACAGGAAAACCATAAATATCCAGAATTTCGAATTCATTTCTCTTCTATATGTACACACTAAAAACCAAAAATAGTTCATTTTTTTCTCTCATTCGCTTCCTTGAATTCCGATCCCCCTCACTATCCGCGCCTCGTTTTAAATTGTTATTCGGAACTTCCATCATAAATTTGCTATTCATTACAATACGCCATAATCATCCAGAGATTTAAGTGTTCTCAAAGTACTTACTTTGTAGCACACTTTTTTCGAGCACTTCATCCCCCTATAGATGAATATTCGCGGTAGAGTAATTTTTTTTATTACAGTTTCTTAAGCATTTTACAAACCAAATTTAATTACATCGTGGTTAATGTTTTGTGTGGTACTCAATGGTTATTGGACTATAGCGATTAACCCATCTACATTCTTGACGTCAATATAAGCTTTTAATTATTTTGTATTATAAGTAAATTAAAATACTTTCATTGAATTACGTTGTGGAAATCTGTCATATGAAGTGGTGAGTTATGTTCAGCATCATGTTATGATGAAACATGTTCTAGGTCCATATTGGTTGCGCAAAAGCTTAACACTCTAGATGTCCGGAGCCGCAATCCCCATCATGATCAAATTACAAAATGCTCTTTCACTGGGGTGATTGAGAAGTCACCTTATAATCTGTGCGTATTAAGGAAAATGATTAAAAATAAAAAGTTATAGTTGAAGCTTTGTTTTTCAATAATTATATATTTATAAGTGCTTTTGAGATTGTCTTTTCTTTGCTTCTTTACAAAGAGCTAACTAGCACAAGTATTATTATTAGCAGTAATTTTTAGATTTGCAATCTTTATAGAGATATATTTATTGTGGATAATCTTTAACTAATAATTCAATTTGATTTACTTGTTGTTGTGATAAACTAAGTAAGCTAATAATAACTAAGATTAGTCGGCAAAAAATGGATGTTTTTATCTAAATGATAATCTGTTACGATACTATATATCTAAAGAGTTGCTAAGTTAATATATTGCTAGCTTAACTTGTTTAAATTGATTTACCTTCTGAATATTTTTAATTTCACAAAATAACTTAAAATGCCAATAAATATGGTTGGCGGTCCCAAGAAGACTTCCCCATATTATAGTTATTTTAAACGCAATCACTCATTCACTCACTCACTCATTCACTCACTCACTTACTCACTCACAGCGTCGCACGCACACTGGTGTCACATAAATACGTACATTTGTATGTGACTGCACTGACGGTAACGCTGAGGAATGTCAGTACTGTGAGTAAATAAAATGAAGTATGTAAACAACTCTGTAGTATTCTATTTTATTAGTTCACAGTAGTGTCATCCACTCGTCCTGCCACTGAAAAACTCTTTAACCCCACCTTTTTTGCATTTCTCATCGTTTTGGGTTATTTTAAGATGTCTCAACCAAAACATTTTTTTTTCTTTTTAATAAAGAAGAATGTTTTTAGTTCCCCTATTCTTTCTTCGAATGAACTAAAAACTGTACTGATATACTGATATAAATTGATATACTACACCCACGTTGTTGTTAGACGGCAGAAGCAGTCTAGTATTATCAACATACTTTGTGAATTTTTAGCAAAAGTTGATAAACGTGGATAAAAAAAACTAAATGTTGCAAAATGTTAACAAAATCTCAGTCGAGATGCTGCAATAGAATGTCGAACAATGTTAACAAACTTAGTTTATTTTGATTCTAAAAATACTTGCAGAAAAGTATATTTTTCTTATTTTTCTTCTTTTCCAGCATATATTGCAACAGCTTCTGGCTGGTTAGTTGCAAGATTAAGTATTGTTCCTCTCAAATTATGTGACCCAAGCACTACAGGTTTCGTTTTATTTATTATGAAGAGCAGTTTCTTTTTACGCATACCTTTTTGACGATATTCTAACGACAGTTAATTCATATTTAAAGTTAAACCTGATTTGTGTTATTTTTTAACCGTATCGCGTTTTTAAATATTGGTACTTTCTCTTCGATTATGACTATTTTCCAGATTCTTTATAATGATCTTACAGTCTTTAATTTTCTTTTCGACTATATGCTTGGATAACGGTATTTATTTTTTGCTACGTTTTTTGAATTTTTTTAATTTTTGTTATTCGGTTCATTATTGTTTTCAATACGATGCGGCAATGACTAAAGTGCTCTGATTATTTCTTATGAAATGAGTGAAATCATTGTATGCATTTAATTGTTGTCGTATTTAGTGTTAGATGGATGTCTAGTATGTTTATAAATAAAATATCATACAAGGAAAAACGTAAAATTATTTTTAATGTTTGAGTGGTCAGCATACAGTGTGGATACTAAAATTTGATTAATGCTATAACTCGTTTATATTTCCAATTTTGAACTATTGGACATAATAATATTTCTTTAGTATTCAAAACAATTTGAAGTACTTTAAATTGAGGATGAGTGAGAAGAAGTTATCTTTGTAGTAGGGTTTTAAAAGGACTCGATACAGTTTCTTTTTTTGTATAGAAAATTTTGCAAATATAAATGGGATATTCTCTTTTTGTAACATTTTCCTCAGTGATAAGTAAGTTCTAAGGAAACTATTTGATGAGACTCTGTTCATTTTTAATTCTAATGTTTTGGGGTAGAGAAGAAATAGTTACAAAAGTTTTAAAAGAAGTCTAACAAAATAAATTTAACTGCTGGTCAGAGGGATCCGGGTTCAAATCTATAGAAAGTCAAAAACTTTTGAAATATTTGAAGATTTTTTTC